>PQWD01002324.1:11365-76739 GCA_019425675.1 Leucinodes orbonalis
AGCGCGCGAGTCCCTTAGTGTTAATATAGTATTATATTTATTCGCACAAAAAGGAACAATTAATTCAATTATGTAACCAGCCTATAACGTCCCACTACAAGCCATAGGCCGCTAAAACAAAAACAAAATGTATCGAAAAAGTCATCTCAGCATAATTTAAAGGATACTGAAAACACTTTGATGTTGATCTTCCAGTCCTTTATCGAAAAAAAACTGACAAAGCGCAATAATTAATTCAGTTGGAAATACTGAAGCGTTTCTGAGCTACAGAAATTTATATGTTGTATGACGAAAGTGTAAAAAGCTATTTAAAAACACGCTAGTTAATATGTTTCTTTAAAATTGTAAACGCTTAATATTTTATAAAGAGCTGCAAGCGAATTAAGCATGATTGTTACTTAATTTGCATTATTTCTTCAATTGATTTAATTGAAATTACATTCATAGGTTCTTCAAGTCACACAAACTTAAATGCTACTTACAAGATATAATTGCTATGACATTTGTAACGAGAACCTTTCATATTAAAACACCATGTTAATGTTAACAATGTTAGTAATCAGTAAAAAAATTAAAGCTGATTTCACTACTTAGTTTTAGTTATTTAAGTTTACAATGGGTTACATTACCAATTGTTATTCAGCAATTTATTAGTATTTTAAATTGTTTATTCTACAAGTCTTTGCAAACAATGAATCAGTAGTGAAATACAATTTAGTTTACAATGGGTAACAAACTCGTTTATTTTTCGATATTTCAATTGTACATTGAATAAACTATTTGTCTCTTGAACATTTCAATCATCCAATATACAATTCTTTCGTCAGTGAATTGGAAGCTTGTGAAATGTTAACATATTTTGTATGTCATTGATTTGTTTGATTAACATTTATATTTTTTTAACAATACTTTAATACTTTTTTCGTTATTTCGAAAGTAGTCATCGATAACCGGCAACATAACCTTCCTATTTAAGAAAACACAAGTAGAGTTTGGTCTTATTAATTGTTATATCTGGGGGTTTACTGCCATCTCTTAAAAGAGTACTACTATAATGTTACGTCAGCATTTTTTACTAGAAAAGGCATAGTAATATTATTGTAATACTGTTTTATGACATGGTTGTAACCACCCTGATAGGCATTTTGACCGCCAGACCAATTGAGCTACATTTTTCGATTTATTTCCATAAATTTTCTATAGCATAAGAATACAATGACGTCGCGTTGCCGTATTAATTCAACGAATTCAGATTTATATTTGTTTTAATATAATCGTATTATGGTAACTTCATTGGATCTCGTAATTTTAACAACTAAGTTCGCGTTTGACATTAAGCACAGTCCGTTCGCGTTTGACACAAGCAAGCAGTTTATCTCGATAAAACCTATTCACTCACTCTAGATTTAAGGACCCCCAAATTGTACTTTTCGAAAATCTCAGAATTATGATCATTTTTGTAATGATCATGCTAACTTCCCTTACTATTGCTTACCTTCAGATAAAATTCGGTTATTTGAAACCCATGTATAAATCTCTCTCTCTCTCTCTCGCTTCAACTAATAGCAGTCCACTACTGGACGTAGGTCTCCCCCATTTTGCGCCAGATATCCCGGTCTATATGTATGAATCTAATATGAGGAAATGTATAGTCTCGGTACTGATTCGTCTAATTAGGTACCTACCGGAGGGCTTAGGTTCAAGTCCCGACACGTACCAATGTGATTTCGAATTTTCGAAATTATTTGTACGTTATCCGATGCTCTTACGGTGAAGGAAAACATCGTGAGGAAACCTTCATGCACGCCTGCGAAGAGATTCAAAGGTTGTGTGTGAAGTCGTCCAATCCGCACTGGGCCGCGTGGACGACTAAGGCCTAATCACCCTATACGGGTAGGCTCGTGCCCCTCGGTGGGGACGTTTAATGAGCCGATTATGATGAACATAGAAGTATATCGCACTTCTGTCTTTCGGGATGAGGGTACTGTAGGTAGTGAAATTACCGGGTAAAGGTGATCTAACATCTGTCGTTACGGGTCATCAACCATAGGTAAAAAATACTATTTACTGTTACTAGTTTCCTTCAAAACTGTCATGGTTAGCCGTATCACATACTACCAGGTGAGCGAACTGGCCATTCCATTCTCATAATGACAAAAAAACAAAAGTAGTTTTTATTATAACTTCAAGGTATTGTATAATTTGGTAATATTTTTGATGAGCTTACTGAAACGATTGTGATAGCTCACCAAGCCTATAATTACACGTCTAATGAAAGTGGTAATTGCATGTTCGAGTTCTTTTGTGTAGTTAATATTTTATAATGTGAGCATGTGTCACTATAAGAATCATACTAATTAATATTATGTTTGAACTTCGTTAGATTGATACGTCAATCAGCCTAAGCTGACTATCATAATTATTATTTAAGAATCGAACATTCTTAAAAAAATTTTTCGTGCTTCTATTTATAAATATATAAATTTCGAGGATGGAGTTGAAGAACCTTTTGTTTTGACCACTTTTATTTTTATTTTCTGTCGATAAGTTAAAGATGATATTATTTATTCACTTGCGTATTGACAAAGTTACTGTTATAGTATACTGTTCTGTTTTCGACTCCAGTCTGTAACTGTTTATATCGATAAATTACTGCGCATGATTCTAATATATATGGTGACCATCCTATGCTATGTGAAAGCCGCCTTCTAGTGCACATAATTGGATTTAAATTAAAAAGATACGTCTTCAAATAAAAAGAAAACATGATGACGCTGTTATCATAATTAATTATATCTAATATATCTTCATAATTAATTTAAAACATGAACTCAATAAAAAGCTACCCCAATAATAAAGCGATCGCGTTTACTCAACATATATTTTTTTACAGGGCGAAGCGCCTGATACGGAAATCGGCAGGGTTTACGTGACGGATCCAGACGACTGGGACTTACCAGACAAGAGGTTCATGTGGCTGCCGTCCTACGAGAAGAGGAGTCCCTACTTCGACGTCCACAGCAACACTGGAATGATCACCATGAAGGAAGGAACACCAAATGGAACTTATATGCTAACATTTAATGTGAGTTTTCACTGTAATACACTATATAATATAATCAATTTCTTTACTGAAGTATAATTTTCATCATCTCAGCTTATTATACGTCCCACCGAGGGCCGCGAGGTAATAATTGAGGAAAACCTATATTGAGCAGTGGACTTAATAAGCTCTAATGATTTTGACGAAATTAAGTTATCCAATGACGAAAACTGTGACATTTAAATTTTCCAATATAGGTAACAGAAGAAAACGAACCGATGGTGCCGTTCCACTGGGTAGAAGCCACAGTCAATGTCACAGTGAAAGAGATACCTGAGGAAGCCGTTGACAAATCTGGATCGATTCGGTTTGTGAACATTACGCTGAAGAATTCATTGTTCCTGAAATGGATGTAAGTGATTTATTGATTATATTTTAAGGGATATTGATTAAAAATTACTTGTTTATGAATGTATTTTTAGGAGTGGTTTTTATTTTCATTTTTTATTAAATTAATCTAGAATATTAGTAATTCCATAATAATTTGTCCTTAGTAGTTGCAACTACTCTCTTGATTTTGGTTTCAATAGTTTGTTTGCATATCAATATTGTAAATAAAATAATTGTAAATATAGACCTGTCGGATACAGCATATTTTAATAGAGATGTTGTTAAAAATGAAACATGGGATAAGGTGTTGGTATCGAATCTTGTTTAAATCTTCTGTTTCTTTCAGGGTACAAGCAAGAAGGATAAACTGCACCGTAGACTTGCAGAGCTCTATAAACGTCAATAGACAACGTGGACGTTTTCACGGTATTCGGCAAGCCACGGTGAAGGACGTTTATCTGGACGTGAGATTCTCAGCTCACGGTTCACCGTACTACCCGGAGAAATTAGATAGCATGGTAGTTGGGATACAAGAAAAGGTATGGATTTTTTTACTAACAAAAGTTTTTAGTTATTATACAAAAAAGAAACATTTCTATTTCAACGGGGATACCCAATTCCCAGTTTGATTAGGACATTACAGGCTGAAACACCTGATTCATCATCATCTTCATCATGAGTAGGACATTGCAAGCTAAACACCTGTTTTACTGAACAGAAAGATGATTGTTGCTTCGAGAGACACGTCAATCCGTCGATCTCGGCTACATATATATGCAAAGGGTTATGGCCCTAAGACCCCAGAAGACCTGTCCTCCAGCGGGCTGATTATGAATAGCTTTTAACATTCACGAATAGACCAAATAGTGAAAGACTGTTCGAATTCATCCAGTTTTGGACATTTCAGACAATCAACAGATTATCTGAAAGGAAAGATGTTTCTGTGCTTCGGGAACACTTAAGCCATCGGTCTGAAGAAATAGAAAATGTCATCTTTGCTGACACATTGAGAAAACCCCCATTCTACAATGTGGAAATTAAACCTTTTACATAGGCTGACCACAAATTATCTTATTCTTCCAACAGCTCGAAGACGAGCTCCAAGCAAAGATCTACATGGTGAAGATTGACGAGTGTCTGATCGAGAAGGAGCAGTGCGAAGATTCATGCAGGAACGTGTTGATGAAGAACAACGTTCCTCTTTCCGTTTATACCAACACCACCAGCTTCGTTGGCGTCTCCGCAAGAGTTGAATCCGAGTGTACGTGTGATATTGAGGAGCCTTTGGTGTGTCTGAACGGAGGTTAGTATTAGTCTCGTTTTGGTTATGGTCCAATATCCCAATGGTTATGCTGTGAGCTAAGCATTATTCCTTACACTAAGACTTTATTATGATGATCAGTCTATTAAATAGTATGTATTCCATGTTCGTATTGGCATTACGAAAATATTAAGGGCTTGTTGGATGCCGGTTTGGTTGACGACCACGTAAGTCAAGCAACTATCGTAATGTTGTATTATTGGATGGGTGACCGACTTATATTGTCTCTACTCTATCCCAGGTACTATTTTAGAATCGTAGTCATTAACACCCACCAATCCGAATTGTTACGTCCTAACTCTGTTCTGACCGATGTCTTTGATAGCCCAGGAGTACAGTATAATAGTTTTGACTTAAAATATAAATAATTAGGGGCGTTTGCTAGAGAACCTTAATTTAAAGATGATTTAGATCAAATAATAAAAGTAGAAAGAAAGAAATACCACATCAGTGCAACCTAAGTGGCTTAATTTATGGTTGGTATTTATGAAAGCAGATGTATACTCTTTTATTCATAAATACGCCCATTTGACTTATTCTCTAATAGTTACAGGGTTAGGTTAGGTTAGGGGTATAAGCCTGAATAGCCCTCAAAACCCAAAATAATATAGTTAAGGGTTTCCTTTCTTAGGCAATATGAACTCATTCTACCCATTCCAGGTACACCTTTCGCGGACAAGTGCGAATGCCCCGAGGGTCTATCAGGCCCTAGGTGCGAACAGACCTCGATCGGTTTCCACGGCGATGGCTGGGCGATGTACTCCTCCCCGCCGGCCTGTCACGAGGGTCACGTCACCTTAACTGTGACGTCACACACCAGGAACAGCCTCGTCTTCTATGTGGGGCCTTTGAAGTACAACCCGCTTTTGGATGTTCAAGGTAAGGAGTTATTGTTTTAAATTTGGGGAGGGAAATTAGATTATTACGAGTATAAAGGTTATGTCAATAAGTGTATTGTTATTTATTTTTGCTTCTTCAGTTATCTCTAATGTCTATCTTAAGATAAAATTCAAAATCTAAGGCCCGTTTTCTATAACGAGACTCGAGCGTTGAGCTTAACTTAAGTAGAGTGATAAAGGGATAGCGCTCTATACGATACATAGCACCATCCCTTATTAATACGGGCCTAAATTACAAGAAATATAAGTATTTTTAAACCGTTGTTTCGTTACCACTCTACATGCTCATTGCATATTTATAGGCTATGTAATTAACTGCAAATATCTTTATTGGCCATATGGTTGACGATCCTGCTAGATCAGCTACTATCACTATGGTCGGACATGGAGGATGGGTGTCCGAAATATAACCTCAAGTCCTCCAGTTTCGACAGACATGTTAGGTTTGTCCCATCTATGTTCGGATGGCAGTCGTTAATGTCTTGTTTACTGCTTAATTTACCTGCCTATTATATTTATCTAAACACAAGGACATTTAAATAAATACGGTCGGACTGTCATTAATACACAAAATGTGTCACTGAAATGACAGCTGCTGTTTATGATGTCATTTTGACAAATTTATATATTGATTTTAGAGTTTTGAAAATATGTAATCGAATTATTCACGGCGGTTTTTGCACCATTTTAAAACACAAACCACGCTTTTTCTTAACATAAACTATGGCTCTGTTGACAGATGCGCGCTAAATGTATTATTATTTTCCTTACACATACTGGCCGAATTTTGAGACAATTTTGTTGTGTGATCAGGATGGTGCAGGTTCAAATACCACGTAGCAAGGACTTTTCGAATTTTCTAATTTATATGTACATTTACCCGACGCTCTTACGGCGAAGGAAAACATCGCGAGGAAGCCTGCGCACGCCTACAAAGAGATTCAAAGGTTGTGACTGAAATCGGGCAATCCGCACTGGGCCCGCGTTGATGACTTAAGGCCTATACATTCTATACGTGTAAGCTCGTGCTCGGTGGAGATGTTTAATGAGCTTATGATTAAGATTACCTAAATTCTGTCTTCAATTTCTCGTATGTAATTTGAATACAAATAAAGCAAAGCTAGTAACACGACAAACAATATAAATGCATTCGCTCTAAAGACTTAGGCCAACTGTTAATAAATATGTAAATTGGAACTCTCGCCGCTGCTATTTTGCACTCTCTTTAACAGGTATTTTGCATAAACTAAATATTATAATTGCATCATTATTGGAGCTTAAAATGTCCTGCTGAACGAAAGCCTTCCCTAATGATTTCCACGCGCTAGCAGTTGTTGCCCTCCACCTTAACCAGGTCATTAGTTAAGTATATTTAATAACTGAAGTCATTAAATAATATTAATACCTACTCGTACCTATTAAAATCGACAATCATACATTTATATAAGTATTCATAATACGAAATTAAACTTCATAATACAATAAACAACAATGTTTTGAAACCCTATTTCTACTTCATTTATCAATTGATTTAATCTCCAGTTTCACGCGGAAATGACATTTGACAGACGACACTACTAATAGCATTGTAATGACCAAGCTTCGAACGCAAGAAATGTTGTTTTGATTTACCCAGCATGAAATATCCGACAATAACGTAAAGGTTGAGTTAAATCTAAACTATTGTGACGAAAAATACTTCCGTAAATACCTCAAACGTTATCCTAACAGTATATATAATATACTGTCTGTAAGAATAATTCCGCAGTTTGTTTAGGACATTGCTGGCTGTATCTCCTGAATGTCTTAAAAGAAGTTGATTCCGTGCTACGAAGGCCACATTAAGGCATCGTCCTAACTACATTATTTTATGACATAGGGAGCAAAGGAGCAAGATAGATATTTGATGGGAAGTGTTCACCTCCGCCCAGTGACAACAGTGACACCAGAAGTGCCATCGGTGCGTTGTTCGTTTTATATAGGAAAACGCTCTTTTCTTAAAGTTCCTATGTCATATTGTCAGAATCATAGGATAATAGTCGTCAACACCCGTCCTTGAAATTGACCTGCGTAGTAGGTCCGGCCTGATCTCCTATAACTATGATGTGCGGATAGGCCTATGCCTCCAATGAAACGTTATAGGCTAATAATGATGTGTATTGTTCGAAAATCACGCGTAACCAGAATTCCACCTCAGTATTCGGCCAACCCGAGTGACATTTCTTGCCCATTGTGGATTTGGTCCGGAAATCATTATTCAAGTTGTTACGCCAATCCGCTGAAACATGTTCATTGTTGCCGGCGACATTGTTATGTTTCTGCCTGGAATTCTTGCTAGTTAACATTGTAGTTGTTTAATGAACGCTCTTGACGAGTGCTTTTGTTAGGCTTTGCTGTTCTCTTTTTGGTGTTCGATGCGTAGTGAAATTGCCCTGAAAAGATTAAGTATCGCTGAACTGTTACTGGAGACTGTTCATCATCAAGATGACTGTTTGTACATCTTTACTTCAAGTTGGCACCTATTTTGTGGTTCCTTTTTTCACTGGTATTATTATAAGCAAATGTGACAACTTGAATACAAGAAGGGCTTAATTGCCCACTTATTTTATGAAAAATAACTATCACATGATATGAACGATATGACATGGCGTCTTTCAAAAAGAGAGCGTATTCTTATAAAGGTCCGGCAACGCATCCCTGTGACCTCAGTTGTTATAAATGTCCATGGGCGGCGGTAACACTTTCCATCAGGTGAGCCGCATGCTCGTTTGCCTCCTATTTTATAAAAAAATAAAATCAAATATCTGACTTTTGCTGAGAGTGCTTATCATATAAGATTCCGCTACCATCGGAACAAGGTAGGAAAATCAATGCTTATACCACTTGACGACGTAGTAGTCTTCTTCTTAGCGTGTCGAAGGCAAACACACATTCAAATTTTAGCGGCCCAGAAAGCAGCCACTGTGATAGGCAATGGGAATTACTTAGCAATTATATCATGATTGTTTTGAGCTTAAATACGCACACACTATATTGACGGAATTTTCATTCGAAAATATTACCCCGACTCTTTTGGCTTTCATGGCCTCATTTTCGATAAAAATCCGGGATTTCGGTCCTTATCTATGGAAGTTAATTGACTGACCTAACGTCTTTTGTTTCTTTTTTCCTATTGTATGTGCTAAATGTCATGTATCTTTTTCATAAAAAGCCAAAATTTATTTATTAAACATAACTAAACTAAACTATTCGTTCTAGTCAAAGTCAACTAATGTTTGCTGAAGTCTGCCCACCCATGGCAATTGCCACAAATTAGACGTTTCGTCTAGATCTGTATGTAATGTGGAACGCCACTTAGTTGGATTGCCAATTTGGCAGACGCTGGCGATATTTGCTCTCGCGACAAAAATACGGCGACCGGAACTAATTCGCCTATTTCAATTATAATAGACTACTTACTACTGGTGTGTAATGTACCTACATTCCAAGGATGAACGCGATACGATCTTGATTTGTGTTTTTAAGATATAGCCGATTACGAAGATCGAATAGACATCTTCTAGTTGAGTTATCAAAGTTAACTGCCTACTCTTAGTTAAGATTGCGGGCTATTTAACGGAAGTCTACCATGCAGAATGGTAGAAATAGTAGAAACGGGTATTTTTTTGTCAGATATAAATGGTGAATGTAAATTTACATATGCATTAATAAAACGTCGATTTTTTAAATATTTAATAACTTTCATTTTAGGATTTGCTGTTAAAGAGACATAAAAATTTATAAATTGAATAAAAGATTATCTAACTATAAAAATATAATTTTAACATATTGAAGTTGTTAACTTCAATATGTTAAAAGGGTAAATAACTTAAAAAATATGTTTACTGTATTCATATAAGACCGTTAATCATAAACTACAATTTTTCTGACTAGTAAATCCTCTAGTGGGCTGTACAGAGTGAGATTTTCCATCCTCATATGCCATCCGATTGTATTTTTAATAATAAAACAAAGAATGACAACAACAACAACGTTATGCTGTCTAATTGATCAAATTAATTAGACCGTCAATATTAATTAGTTTTGAAACGAGACATTGGAACAATTTTCCAATATTTTGGTCGTCTTTTACAAAAGTGGAAGTAGTTGGTATTTGAGGTATTTATTAGAAGGTATTATTCAACGATAATTATATTTAATGACGGAGAAATACAATTGAGAAAGTGATATTTTAAGCATCAAATATACCAACGTAATTACGAAAGTAATTATCATTCAAAATTAAAAAAAATAGATAGGTTTGGGTCTAAGTAAACAAATTCTATACCTGATATTGTTATGCTTCTGTAGTCACATATTATAGATACCCCAAATGAGTAAAATACATAGATAGAAGATAGAATATTCTTTATTGTACAATTTCGAAACAATTAACAATTTAAAGTACATTAACAATAAAACATAAAAAAGTACAAAGGCGGCCTTATTGCTAATAAGCAATCTCTTCCAGGCAACCTTACATTTAAGAAACATTTTAAAACAGAAATAGGAAGGCGGTTCAATTGCACAAATTAAATAATTGAAATAATACAAAGTAAATAATTAAAATAAATTCTCAAATCGAAATAAAATTATATAAAATAAAATACAAATAAACATACATATTAGTATACATTATACCTATGCTACATAATATGATTAAATAAATACATAACAAAAATTAAACAATAATGAAATAAAAATAAAAGAAGAGAGCAACTATTTTAATGATAAATAGTGCGATGTTACCATACCTTAAATCATCATCATTACAGTCTAAAACGTCAACTGCTGAACGGAGCCCTCCCCTAATGATTTCCACGCGGACCGATCTCTTGCAGTTGACATCCATCTGCCATACACCACCTTAACCAGGTCATCAGTCCATCTTTCGGGGGTTGGCCTCGTCGTTTTCCGTTACGCGAACGTCACTCGAGAACCTTTCCGCCCCATCGGCCATCGGCGATGTCATGTGTAATTTTGTCAATAAGGATTTATTTCATTTTGAAGTAATAATTAATGTAATGACCATTGATTACTTCATATAAAAGACATTTTTAAAAGGAATCGTAATACCCACAACACCAAAGATTAAAAAATAAAGAGAACTCACAAGGGGCTCTCCCCTTTTCACCGAGTACATTAAGTATGTTCCGTTACCTCGTTTTCAAATGTTACAGGCTGTAATGATTTTTTAATGATCACATAATGACTGACAGGCGTGTAGTGTTATGATTTATGGATGGCCCTTGCGTGATAGGTACGCGGTGGCGCGATGGTGGCATATTTTGAATGTATTTCTTGCAGCCCGGCTGTATGTTTGTGTGTTACATTTTTCATATATTTATACTCTATGGTAACACGTAGATACGTCATGATTTCTGACAGCACTTGAATATTTTATTCGTTATTTTGTTTTGATGTTACTGGCCAGGTATTTTATGATTAATGCGTAAATATAGTTCAAATATGATTTATAATTTGTAATAATGGTTAAAAACTCGGAAACGAATTTACTATACTTTGTTATACTTTATAACCAGACATAGTTTGGTCCCGTTTGATGAGCCTTAAAGTAAGAGCTACGATAAAGATACATTGACAAATATGATACATACTTGTAAATATATCAAGGAAAAAACCAATTACTCACTTAGAGCTTGTAACGAGTAAATAAACATTCAATAATTATAAAGGTATACAAACAGAAAAGGCTCTAGCATTAAATAATAACGAAGGTTTTCATACTAATAAGAAGTATTATGTTATGAGAGAGGATCCAACACTTATATTATAACGTAAGACTAGGAACTGATAAGTAGTGACTGAATTCAGTTTAAGTTACAGTAAGTAGGTACTATCTTTTTTTTCGAGTTAAATCGCCGGAAAAGTTAGTTCTCACAAACAGAAACATGGTGTTTGTATTAGTATTTAAAACTATAATTAACGCGTTCTTCGGTTACATGACCTCAATTTGGTAATGTTTTTGTGTAATTAATAAGTGTTGGAAAGATAACAATGCGTGCAATAGTACCTTGGGGAGTTATTATGGTACGGCTTGTTATAGTATACTAGCTCTGTGCTGTTGTTCTTTCGTAGTGACTCAACTTAAGTTTGATTCCCTTTGGGGGGTGATTTCTAAAAATCTTCACTTATTTCTCGTTGACTTTTCCCTAGATACATTTAGTTCCAATTTCAGTTAAAGTATATTTAGCTTCGGCAGTAAATCACTCTGTACAAAACGAGTTATATATACGTATGTGGCGAAGCATAATTGAAATATTTTCTGATATTACCACTCATTTAAGTTCAAAACTGATTTCAGTTTGGACTAGTAACGATACAAGTTCAAATTGAAATCGTAACCATATCACGCCATTAATTGTTGTAGTCACGCATTTTTGTCCATTGCTTTGATTGATTACGCGGCGCTCTAGTTTTAAGTATTCCATGTTAACACGAGTCGGAGCTTGTATTTGAATATGTATTGAATATTTTAAACTGAGCCATATTATTACGATGTCACTAATATATAGTATTCCTTCAGAATACGGTATTTAAATGTTACCTATCTACATTTTTTAATTAGACTCGAGGCGTTCGATTGACGATGACGAGACAAGTTAAGCATCTATCGCAATGGTTGGTAATCGGATGGATGACCGAAAAATTCTATCTCGAGTTCCTACGTGCATCGGAATGCACATGAAGCCCTTGGCTACAATTTAATTATACCCACAGTCACCAACCCCTATAGGGCCGGGTGGAGAAAGGTCCGTCTTCCTTTATCTTTTTGGGAAACCTCGATCCGCCAGTGGATGATATTGCGGTAGTAGACCATGGCTTCGCAACGCAGTTTTATTTATCATCATCATCAGCAGCTCGATAAATCGACCCCACACGAGCTTACCCGTAATGTAACGGGTGTACCTATAGACAATAGTAATCCACGCGGGCCCAATGCGGATTGGAAGACTTTACGAGCAACCTTTAAATTTATTTGCGGGCGAGCGCAGGTTTTTCACTGTAAGAGCGTCGGAGAAACGTACATATAATTCGAAAGCACATTGGTACGCGGCGGTATTTGAACCTGCACCTTCACATCGGAAGGCAACACTCCACACCAATCAGCCACCGATGCTCTTCTATTTATTAAAAAAGCAATTTAAGCACTACTTACTGCGATAGCACCATCTTTCCGTCTTGACCGTGCTAAACCTAGTGACCCTTGAATAACTTTCGTCCTACGATTTTTAACTCGTTCATTCATCTAGAATTATGTTATAAAGTTTTAAAATGTATGCATACCCATCACAATACTAATCAAAAAAATACTTCAAAGGAAAATATTACAAACATTGGACTCGCCGAGAAAAATACAAATGGAAAATTTGTTTCAACAAGAAAAATAATATTAATTCCTTTGCCTGAATAAAACTGTGGAAACAAATTGGAAAATTGTGTTCCATGTAAAACTTGCTTTTGAACATAAAGCTAGAATGCAAGAGCCAAGGAATGTATTCTGCACGTTATATAAACAACGGTACCTGGAAAAAATACTCGAAATTAATAAGAATAAATGGCCTTACAATATATAAAGTCATGCTTTAAGTTTTTGTTTGTCTTATAAAATATATCACAAATTTGTCACTATTGTGCTGAATTATTATATTTTAAGAGTATAAGACCAGATGGCTAACCTGATGGTAAGTTATACCATCGCTCATGAGCATTTGTAACACATTAAAAATGTGTTTCCGTCACTTAAAATGGGGGATTGTCTGTTTTAATGGATATCAAACACTTTGCGTTACAAAATTAGAGGTGCCGTTATTCGAAATCGCATGGTTTGAGTGCAACGTATTTCGTGGAAGCGTTTATACGTTGTTAAGTGATTCGTAAAGGTGAACTTACGTTGTTGTGTTTTTTTATAATAAAGGGAGGCAAACGGGCATGCGGCTCACCTGATGGAAAGTGTTACCGCCGCCCATGGACATTTGAGGTCACACGGATGCGTTGCCGGGCCTTTATATAAGAATACGCTCTCATTTTGAATAACGCCAGGTTATATCGTTCCGGAAACGTTTCCGATGGTAACGTTC
Source organism: Leucinodes orbonalis (assembly GCA_019425675.1). Taxonomy (NCBI): domain Eukaryota; kingdom Metazoa; phylum Arthropoda; class Insecta; order Lepidoptera; family Crambidae; genus Leucinodes; species Leucinodes orbonalis. The sequence continues at coordinate 25,160 of PQWD01002324.1, forward strand.
GTTGTTGCATTTTCCGAAAACACGTAACAAACCCATCGAGACGTCTATTGCTAGGAAAGTCCGGAACCTGCTTTGTTTCAATGTATGCTGGGGGATTTAGATTTCGACCAACCATTTGGTTTTGCGGTTGAGATGTCGACTGCAACGCCAAGGGTTCCGGGTGCGATCCCCGGGTAGTACAAACATTTGTGTGCATGAACAGGTCTGTTTGTAATGGTCTGGGTGTTTTCTATGTATAATATGTATGTATTTACAAATATATATAAGAGTATGTTTATCCGTTGTTTAGTACCTTAATACAAGCTTCACGCTTAACTTGGGTCTAGATGGCGCTGTGTGAATGTCGGTGGATATTTATTTATTTTCAGCAGATATAATTCTTTTAACCCACGCATATCTGTACATCTTTACATTGTTCACAGATTTCATGTCCCTGGAACTGGTAGAAGGTCATCTGGTTTTGCTGGTTAACTACGGGTCAGGTACCACCAGATTGAACAACAGTCTGGTCCACGTCGCCGACGGGAAACCGCATCTGATCGAAATCGTGCTCATGCGCAGCTCCATTGAAATGATTGTGGACAAATGCAAGCTGACTACTTGTATGAGCCTTGCTGCGCCTACAGGCCCTAGGGAGATTTTAAATGGTAAGTTTAAAAAAATCTGGCTCTTTTTGGTTTTAGAATTGATGGGTTGAGATCAATAGTGAGTTTACTTGTAATATAAAAAGTAATTAAATAATTAAAAGTAAAGAAGTTTATTGGCGAAACATTGTATAAATAAAATAACCCGTATTACTATCAAAACTTCTGATGTTAGCAACCTATAGCGTTATACATGCATGGCAAGAAATATCCATTTTGCAATGCATTTGGTTTGTACATAGCCATCAAAACTTTCCGAATTTCATTTACAAAATATAAACCTCAAACTATCCTGGTTTATATCTATAAACTTCTATTTGATACATCTGGTGCAACTAGGCATATCTTATTACTTGTAATAACTTATAATCCAGCAAGTTAGCAAATATTTTCAAAAATAACACAGTAACCTACTAAATACAGCTTGCTTGCATTTTTAAAGGAAAATTTAAGGATATAGTCCTGGCTTAGTAAACGCAAGCGGGCCAGTGTACAAAGCAGAAGTTATTATCCTATATCGCTTACACGAAGACTCGATATAATAAAGTGTGTTTTGTCCACAGTGAACGGTCCGCTGCAGTTAGGTGGCGCTAGCGTCGACTTGCAGAATCTGGCCCGTACTTTTGGATGGAAACATGTGCCTACAAACCAAAACTTTGTTGGTTGCATCAGCAATTTTACCTACAACGATTTTGTAAGTTTACTAGTACTTTGATGTTTAATTTTTCATGGTTTGCATTTATTACGTAACAAATGTTTAATAGGTATACCTTGCCAAGGCGGTATAATTTAGCAATGAAATGAGAGAACCTTGAGTAATCATGGAGACTAGCTTAATAATACATATTTTGTATGTATATGAGGAGATCTTTTACATTATGTCTTCCCAGATTTTTTTTAAATGTGAAGTACTTTAAAATACTTTCAACTCTTCAATTAACCAACGTAAAACTCATAAAATAACAATATTAAATAAAATATATACTTTTTTGGAAAATCATAGTCGACTCCTTCTAAGTTTATTTATATTTTCATTTACGTTTTATCCTTTAGATGTATAATCTCGGTGCACCTTCGATGCATCGAAATGCGGACCCGAGCTGTCAGAAGAGTATGTTCACTGCCGTCACTTTTGGTATCGACACCAACTTCCTCGTCGCCATTTTAGTTTGCATCACAATATTAGTCAGTAAGTACTTGTTTTGTTTCGTTTCTACTAATTGTGCTCGCGACTTGCTCGCGTGAATATAAAAGTAGCTTAGGTTACTCCTTATACAATAATATAGCAGTGAGTGAAAACCCTTTTAAATCCGTTTGAGTATTTCAGAGATAATCTCCATTGTATTTATTTGATGAAGATTCTTTTTTAGTCTTACAATTAAAGATAAGTCTCTAATGTTCATCTTATATAGTTCTGTGTCGTACCACGGAGGGAGAGCATATTCATCAGTTGTCTTTCCTCCCTTTAATAGCATAGAAGGTCGACTGAAGGTAGAACTGGATCCTTGCACTCGCTTAGGCTTTTGCACTTAGATAGAATTAAGTAATTTTCTTCCTAATGGTTCAACTCATTAAAAAATGTTTTTATTCAGTTGATGAATATCTTAAAACACCTTTTTATAAAATATAAATAGACTGAGAAAATTGTATTTTTAAATGTATAATGAAAAATATTTAAGCTAATTAATTGTTTACCATACCCGAAAAGGGTCACTAAGTTGTAAGTACTAAATAAATACCTAAACTTAAGACACTTTGTACACTTAGGCAAATAAAACATTTGAAAAAAAAACTAGCTTGATAACATAGCGGTCGATAACGAGCGGTCGAACGTTATCCCGTGAAACAGAACAGTGTTATTTTTTGTGTGTTTTGTCTGATCGAGTCTGACCACTGGAAAAGGGATGATTAAAAACAAAGTATTTTTTTTTGTTTTTATTATACCTATTTAAACTAAAATAACTTGAATATTTTTTTGCAGATCACCATTAATGAGTTTTTCATGTACACATAACACCTAAATATAACGCAGTAGCTTACTCAACTACTTGCAGGCAGTTTTCATTTTATTATTCACTTTTTAAATTGGTTACTTAATATTACTCGTAATGTCATTTCAGTTTAATGATTATTTTAGTTATTTTCAAATTCGCGTCATCACAAACCTTGATGGTTTTTGTAAGGGTTTTTTTTTTCGTTTTTATAAACAATTATTGAAAAAAAAAAATATTGTAGTTATAAATAATAAAATATGCTTGTGTGTTATGATAACGTATAATAAAATTCATAAATGAAAAGAGTCCAGTCTAACTAGAGCCCTGTTTACAGTTCTTCTACTAGCAGTGGTGGTCCACCGGCGACGCGCAGACGCGTGGGCAGAGAAAGAGCTCGACGACATCAGAGAGAACATCATAGCTTATGAGGACGAAGGGGGTGGTGAAGGAGACGCGGGTTACGACCTGCATGTACTGAGGCAGATGTACGACGGTCCGCCGCCTGAAAGCGATCCTGCTTTCATGCATGCCCCACGTAAGTTTAATATTTTTTTTCTTGCGTTCTTTTGCAAATTTAACTCATTTTCCATAATTTAACATTTTTCCTCTTATGACGGTTGTCTGGAAGAGATTGCTTTATAGCGACCGTCGTAATTGTACTTCTGTTTTTTCCTTTATTTATATTTTTTTATTTTCTGTGCATTTAAGTTTATTCGTAAAGATCGAAGTTATTTTTTGTACTTGCACTATAATGTTGATTTTAAAGAATAGAATAGAATAGAATTCATTTATTTGCTCGAATGTAAGTATTATACATATTTTTTACAATCTCTGGTGTCCTTTACATTCTACCAGTAAAATGGCGTGCAAATATTAATTACTTATAGCTAAAATAATAAGAAACAACAACAATAATAAAACTCGGGATTTCTAATGGTCAATACCATATTTTCTACGTATCCGTTACAATTACGATAAAAAAACACTATTTAGTTCAATAAATAACAGGATCCTTTGTACTCATTAAAATCATTAATAGCAATCTTCCATATACACTTTCGTGTTTGGTTTTTTTTTCTTTCTTCTCACTATTACACTCACAAAGTGAACGATTCTTACAACAGTAGCTTTTCCTTTGAAACTTTGTGATACTCATAGCTATTTTCCCCCACAGTGGTGGGAGCAGCGCCGGATATCTCCGGCTTTCTCGACGACAAGAAATCCGTCCTGGACAGAGATCCGGACATCAACCCGTACGATGACGTCCGCCATTACGCGTACGGGAGACGGCAACACTAGTGGTCCCTCTCTTCGCTGGCTAGTTGTGAGTATGACTTTTATATTACAAGTTACGTTATCTGTGGTATGGTTAGATAAATGTCACGATGACGTTTACTTTAAAAAAAGTTTGGTTTAATTTTTAAATCTAATAACTAAGGGGCCGTCCATTAATCACGTGATCTTTTTTGCATTTTATAAGGCCCCCCCTCCCCCTTTGTGATACGTAGTGAGGTTTAAGTCTACCCCCCCCTCCCTTCTCAACATCACGTATATCTTAATACCTACAAAGAATTTTAAGACTGTCAAATATTACCTTTAAATACAGGTATAAACTATAATTTTATTTTATTCTGAAATTAAGGACCATGATAAAAATGTCTACACTAGGTAAATACACGTGATATCTCACTACACCCCCCTCCCCCTTGTGTTATTTTCGTGATTTTTATAAAAACCCCTCCCCCCTTTCGAGCCTCCAGCCTCATGTGATTAATGGACAACCCCTAATAAACACATCGGTGATCACTGTTTAAGTAAATTTATCAGAATTTCCTATAACTTTAAGTAGCATCCCATAATTTCAAATCATTGTTCAAAGCCAACTTGAATCAATGAAGCGGCATAGGTATTCCACAAACATGATATTTATCATGCATTGATGACAAAGCAATATTTTTACAATATATTTTTTTATAATTGTAGGTTCTTTTTAGAATAGAATTGCTTCCCCGTATTCTTATCTACGATATTCAAAACTAACTTTGAAATTTAACCCCTAGGTACGGATGACGGCGATCTTAAATTCAACTACTTGTCAACATTTGGACCGCGGTTCCGCAAACTAGCCGACATGTACGGCGACTCGGACGAAGACAGACCCCACGAGGAGTCGTGGTGCTAGCGCCACGCCTGGCTAGTTTAGCCCCTACCACATCACTATTGTATAAGACAATGTACAGTCAAATAATGACATGACTATTATATAAGACAATGTCCAGTGACAGTGCTATGCATCGAAATGCCTTAATGACAGAATGAGAATATAAATGCGTCACCCACCGTAGGAAGGACGAGCCTGTGATAAAGTGGTAATGGTTGTAGAGAGGTTGGACGGTTTAGTGTTAACCTTTCGCATTGATGTGTCTGTGAGGTCAATGTTTTATACACTCCATTGACAGGGTTCGTTTTAGTTATTTTTTTTACGCGATTACTTATTGTATGAACATTTTGACTGTTAACATGAAATATCTGGCAGCTTTTGTTTTTTCTTTGTTTTACAAAAAAGTTTTTTAGTTTGTAATAAACACCATTAAAATGATCAAATAATAAGCAATCTATTGAAGATTGTACTTACGAAATGTATGTAGTACATTTTTACACTTATATAAGTGATTTTTATATACAATTGACAGTTGTATGCTATTATTTATTTTGACAAGTATGTATTCGGTTCCCCTAACATTGTGACCAATACCTATTTAGTAAATAATGCTGTAAAGGTTTGTAAGGCGTATACCTAGTGTATGTAACTTGAATTTGGTACGTTGGAAAAATTGTGTAATATGTTTTAAGAAAACGACTGACTTATACGTTGTTTAGGAAACGTTATATAACGCCTAATGTACTTCTAGTGTATAACGTAAATACTTACCAAGATATTGTATAGCAAATGTAGTAAGAATCGGTAATAGTATAAGGTTTGTGACATACTTCTTAATGAAAATTTTTTAACTTCTACGTTATGTTCGTATTTTTTATTTTTTTAATATACGTAAATATTGTACGTTACAGTTGCTTTTCTGATATTCCGACAATTACAACTGACATTTAAGACAGTGCCATTAAAGATCGATAATATTTTTAGAAGTAAGTAGAAATAACCGTTTTCCTTTCCGAAACTTAATTGATGAACAAATAGTCCGTTTTTTTTTACATTTCGGCTCACAACTTAATTGTTTGATTGTACGACTCGGGTTGTTTATGAGTGACAATAATGCATCTGTTTTATGTCATACATATTCTATGGTTTAATTTCAAACAAATTGTCATTCATTTGTTTTTTTTCTAGTCCCAAGTATTAGTAAATATGGGCAAGGCAAAACTTGTTTCTGATCCATGGACTTAAAAAAACTACTAAACACTCGACATTTATAAAGACGTATGCTGGTTTCATTACGAATCCCTTTATTAAAATATTTTTGTGATCTTGGTAACTACCTAATAGTAATGATTATAAAAAGTAAGTTAATGTATAAAAATAATTTAGATAAGCAATTTTATAGAGAATTAGTTATGCAAAACGTGAATTTGCCTTTTTATGTTTTTATGGATTTTAATTTGCCGGTCTACGAATCGGTCTGACGATTCCAAAGTGAAAACGCGTTAGATTAAGTTCCATTGTAGTTTATCTTTTTATATTGTTACGCTATGATTTTGTACTTCCCGACATTGCATTGTATTTATGTGATTTTGTAAACAGTTCAATTATAAAATTAAAGAGAACATTTCCAATTTATATTTCATATTATTTTTATTTTATTTTAACCTTAATTTCCCGAGAACATTGTTTTGTTGTCAATTTTTAATGACAAAAAAAAGAGTTAATCTTTGTGAGTTTTATATGGGATCGGTCCGAGGAGGCCTTCGTTCAGCAATTGACATATTAGGCAGTAATGATGATGATAAAGTTATTGTTTGTTTTATTTGAAGACGTATAAAGTCCAAAGAATTTACGTCACCTTATAAAGAGATAACTCACATAATTTTGATTTAAATTTCAATATGCAATTGAAGCGAAAGCATTTATATTTTTAGGTAGGCTATATGTCATATGACAGTACATCAAAAACGCATATGTATATGAATAAACTGTTTAAATGATAATAAAATAAGTTTTTAATATTATAAGAAATAAGCCCTTGTAAATATAAAGTAAATTAAGGGCCCATTTGCAGCATTCAATGTTTTCATATAGATATGTAATTTTTATATCGATAAAACATAATGTTAAGCAAATATACAAGGTGTCTTATAATTATGCATATCAACGAATCGTAAGATATGAACTTTCCGTTATTAGGGAATATGAATTTAGTACTTTATCTTAATATAATACCTGTATTCATATTATAAAGGAAAATGTCTACAAATAAACAGATTTTTTATGAATCCATCGTGAAAAATAACATTTGTATACTGTAAATAAATACTTATTAATTGATGAAATGATTCTAAAGATTGCTGTTTGATTGCGGTATTTTGTTTTGTTAAATTCAACAAAACAAAATTAAAAATATTAGTTTTCTTTTATTTGTAGCTTCTGAAACACTGACTTAATGAAACGATGGTGAAATCCGATTGTTCATAACGAGATCCGTTATAATAAATTCTCATTTGATATTAAAGGTATTTGCTTTCTTGGAACACCAAAGTCTAGGCCTAGTAGACATTAGAGTTGAAATTAGATAGTCCTTAAGGCTCTATATGCCACTTGTACGATAAATTTGGTGTTTGTTTTTTTGGCAGAATATAATTCCTGACAATTTGCATATTCCATTATCATGTATTCATTACCTAATATTCTAACCACGAACCTATTCAGCTTTTCGTAACTGTTACAGGTTTTGAAAAGTTCTATATTTAAAGAAACAACATTTTAAATATATATTAGAAATTCTCAACGCGCAATGGAGCGAGCTTTGCTCGTGGTCTCTTAGATATAAGATCAAAAAATGATTTAATCCGTAATGGAACTTAAGTTACCGACATAGCCCGCCGGATCGGTAAGTTAAAGTGGCCAATCGCAGAACCGATAGCTGTTGGAACAGGCGAGATCTGGAGTGGAGACCGCGTCTTGGCAAGAGTAGCGTAGGTCGCCCTCCGGTCCGATGGACCGGCGACTTGCGAAAGGTCGCTGGTGGAGACTGGATGAGAAAAGCGGAGGACCAGGTCTGGCGCAAAATGGGGGAGACTTATGTCCAGCAGTTGTCTGCAATAGGTTGAAGAGAGAATCAAACCATACATAAATAACTAAATATTTCTTAATTATTGCAAGAAAACCAACCAACCCATTGTTTAATTTAAATCATATTCATACAAGTGCAAGGCCTATCATTATGTGATCGTAAAGTTTTTGAGTATTTTGTTAGATTAGGACTTCGTAGTGATTCAAATTAATGGAGAATTCTTTATTTCCGTCCGATTTTAATTGAAATGCCTATTTCATTCTATAAGATTTAATCATAAGCAGGCTTTGAGTTCGTATGCCTATATAGCAAACATGGATAATATTTTTTGTATTAAATTTTAAACTTGATAATATCTGCCGCACTTTTTTTTGTTTAATTATGTATCAATGTTTGAAAATCTGTGTAATTCCATTTTTTAATTAATTGATTGCTTGCATTTTTTATTTGAAACATAACTTTTTTGTGTTCTTTTCAATATAATTTTTAGCGAATAATTGATTCGATATATGTTATAAACATCATACCTATAAAAGTCTTGAAAGAATGGAAATATTTTGTGAGATAGACGTGAAAACTTATTTACGTTTGTTTTACCTAAATAGCCAGAAAACTGGGAAGAATAAGAATAAATAACTATGTGAATATATTTTTCAAAATTTTATTGTAATGATAAATACATATATACCCTTTTTTATTTTTAAAAATATTTCGTGTCTGAACAAAATGTAGAAAGAAAACTCGCAATACATTTTCCAATTATTACAATAAAAACCAGCTCACAGCATAATTTAGTGAAGCGCATTTAACGGCGATAAATAACTTATTTCATCTAAACAATGCCTGTAATTCTAAAACAAAATGGCATCAGGTCAAATAGGTTCTTGCGAATAACGGACTGGACTATTACAATATATAATAAACTTAATTTAAAATATATAAATATTTTAAATTAAGTTATACACTTAATTTAAAATATTTTTCTATGTTATTTACCTTAGTTTGTATTAAACAATATTATAGTATTATCGGATCAATTATTCGTACTAAGGTACCGGTGAATATTTTTTGATAATCCGCGTTCTCACTTCATATCTTAAAATGTTCACCTGTGAATTTGTATGAACATTTGGAACCACTGCCATGAAAATTCGTATTTAAGGTAGATATTAAAAAAGCTTCAAAACATTTCACAGGCATTTTAGTAATGAGTGAAAATGATAAAAAAAATTTTAACATTCTGGAGGTATATGTTTAAAAATGAGTGATATAATTTCATTGGCAAATTTGGCAATGCTCCCAAAATGGGATTACACCTTTGTGATACCATGTCATTATTTTTTCATTCGTTTTACTTTATAAGTAATTGTTTAAACTTGTGAATAACTTTTTTATTAAAAATATTGCCTAGAATATTGTAGTGTAGTATATATACCTATTTTTGTGTTCAAACAAGATTTTTCCACTAAATAGGCAAAATATATGAAATACTGTTAAACTATTAAGATACCATCACTATCATACATATATGATATTTCATAATACAGCCGATGAATATTTAAGATTTTACTTACAAATAAGCAATGAAAATATGCAAGTGAGATATTTAAAATGTAGATCACTTTAGTTCTTAATTATTGAATGTTTTGTACAGTTCTACGGACATAAATATCTTATGTAACATGTAGTTACTGTGTGTTACTATAAAAATGTAAATTTTAAAAGTTAATATTTAAAAAAATGTAGTTAAGCGTACCTTACTGCAAAAAGCGTGAATTCGTTAGTAACTTCTATATTTGACGTGTATGACTGAAAGGTATATTATATATCTTCAAACTATAGATAGTAAGTAGCGAATAAGGGCCGTATGTTTATAATTTGTTTATATCATAAAAATGTTCAATTCCAATAAAAGCTAAGAAATTGAATTTGAAAACGTTTTTATTAAAAGGCCTGTTTATTCTTTTTCTTACAAATATTAATTTATCTTCCCTGAATGAGCCGTCGTCAAATTCTGCAACATCACCTATGTACGTAATGCAAAATATACTAATATAGGATATATATGTAATGTATTAATACGGAAGTGCAAGTTTAAGACAAGAATGTATATCACTATCTCGGTCTTACTTTTCCTATCCAAAGCTACGTTTGTTCAAAACACTGTCTCCACTCCAACTTGTCTGCTATAACTGCCGGCCCACTGCCACTTCAACTTGCTGAAACAGAGATATATGTCGTTTTCTCTTCCAAATACCATCATTTCGGATTACTGAGAAAGACCCATGACCATGATTCGGTCAAGCATTTTGAGAATTTTAGTAATATGTTCTTCGTAAGAGAACTAAAGTTACCGACATAGATTGCCGGATCGGCAAGTCGAAGTGGCAGTGGGCTGATCACGTATGTCGCAGAAATGATGGCCGTTGGAGCAGACTAGTTTTACAGTGGAAACCGCGTCTTGGCAAGTTTAGGATAGGACGCCTTCCGGCCTGATGGACCGCGACGACTTGCGAAAGGCCGCTGATTGAGGCTGGATGAGAAAAGCTGATGACCGGGATTCCTGGTGCAAAATGGGGGAGATTTATGTTCAGCAATGGTCTGCGACAGGATGAAGACATCAGATGAATTTGTTCATGTTTGTTTTTTGGTTTTATTCTAGATTAACAAAATCCACTGTAATCCACTATTAAATCCTAGAAACTAATTTAATTTCCCTATCAATTTATTTATAATCGTCATGAACCATCTTCACTGACAGCATGACTATGGGGAGATTGGGTCGTAACCTATCACGCAATCCCACATTATCCTGGATCGGTAAGTAGTAACAAGTGCCTTCCGAAGAACAGAAAGTAATGCTTAGTTCCATCGAGGGATACGAGCCTACCTGTATAGGGTGTAATAGTCTTTATTTGTCCATGCGGGTCCAGTGCGGATTGGCCAACTTTGCGCACAACCTTTGAATTTCTTCGTACAACTACGAGGTTTTCTCACGATTTTTTCCTTCACCGTAAGAGCGTCGCATAAACGTACATATAAATTCCAAAATTCGAAAATATATTGGTACGTGGCGGGATTTGAACCTGCACCTTCCAGATCGGAAGGCAACAGTTCACACCTGGTGTGTCCAATGGACCACCAAAGCCACCGATGTATCTGTTAATTTTGTTTGAAACTTCATTTCACTATGATATTCCTGTTTAATTTTCTATTAATCACTTAGGTTTTTGCACCTTTTTACTACGCAAACCATGTTTTACGTTGTAATACTTACATCATGGACGTATAAATTCTGCTTTATATACGGATATGACTTACATGATATTTTTACACATAAAATAAATAAAGCTCATTATTTTCCCCATAAAATGGACACAAGCAACAATTCAGAAAAGGTTCTGTACATTTAATTGGAGTATCCGATAGCAGTTTCACCTCTTTTGAATAAAGCTCAAAAATGTGTAAAAGGCATAACTGAAATAACTCGATGATTATAAAAGTTAGAAACGTACGCGTCGGCACTTCGGCGCTAGTCATAAACGTCAACGCTATATGTTTTTTATTCATGTCAGGCAGCCATTTTAAAAATGCACTGTTTTTAGTAAAGTTTGACCATTTTACGTGTCGATAGATGTACGGCAGATTGTACTATGTTTGGAATTTAGTTATCTTTTTTCCTTTCATAGACGTTTTTGGGGCGGTAGGGTTAGAGTACCTGTACATATCGAAAATCCGGAATAATTCTGGATATTTTGTTGTTAACTGTACCTAAACTAAAGGTAGAGTGACCGTAATACAGCATTGTTTGAATGTTAGTCCCTCGAAAATCACAAACAATTTATATTTAAACAAATCTGACAACAAATGGTCAACTTTCATGCGATATTAATTTTCGTGGACGTCGCCAAAGTTGTTCGCAACATTCAATTGCTTTTTGGTATTGTGAGAAATAATAATTATTTCTTTAATATACCTGTAGGTATAAATATTACAGTGGTACGATTTTTAATAACTAATTATAAAATACAATAATATTACAGGCGAACTGATGAATGTTAGGTCAATTTTTGTATAGAAAATCAAAAAACTTAGCTCGCATCTGTCAACGAAATCTAGGAAAAATTTAAAAGACCATGGTTTGCTTAGAAAAAGGTGCAAAAACCTAAGTGATTAATAAAAAAATAAACAGGAATATCATAGTGAAATGAAGTTTAAAACATTAAAATTAACAGATACATCGGTGGCTTTGGTGGTCCATTGGACACACCACGTGTGAACTGTTGTCTTCCGCTCTGGAAGATGCAGGTTCAATTCCGCCACGTACCAATTATATTTCCGAATTTTGGAAATTATATGTACGTTCATCCGACGCTCTTACGGTGAAGGAAAACGTCGTGAGAAAACTTCGTAGGCGTACGAAGAAATTCAAAGCTTGTGCGCAAAGTTGGCCAATCCGCAATGGACCCGCATTGACGAATAAGGCCTATTATACACCCTTTGTGGGGGTGCCTCTCGGTGGGGACGTACAATTCTACTAATTTACNTTGACATTACGTCACTTTTAATCCTGTAAATTTGGAATTCCGGGGTACAAATTTAACGTTAATGGTTTACCTTAAATAGTAATTTTATAGTAGAATTTGTTAAACAAGCAATAGTTTTGTACAATTTTACATTCAAACTGAAGGGGTTGGCCGTGTAACCGTCCGCTTAATTGTCGGTGCTCACACTCGAACTCTGTAAACACCTGTTTTCACTGGTCCATACCGTGCAGAGTCAGCAAAACAATCCTTAAACACATTGTGATATTAATATTAGCCGAATAATGTCTTTTACAAAAAAAAAGTATCTAATCAGCTCATGAAACGTCCCCACCGAGGGGCACAAGCCTACCCGTATAAGGTGTCAAGGCCTTAGTCGTGCACGCGGGCCCAGTGCGGATTGGCCGACTTCACGCACAACCTTTGAATCTTTTCGCAGGCGAGCGCAGGTATCCTCACGATTTTTTCCTTGACCGTAAGAGTGTCGAACAACGTCCAAATAATTACAAAAATTAGAAAACACATTGGTACGTGGCGGAATTTGAACCCACGCCCTCCCGATCGGAAGGGGACAGTCCACACAACTGAGCCACCGCCGCTCTAAAAAGATATGTATGATAAATAAACAGATATAAACGCACAATTACAACAATCTATAAAAACGCACACACATTTATTCAACTGTGTGAGTGTTTGTTACACGAACTTACAACAGTAAATTGTAGGACTGAAATGATAAAAGGGTACCTATTCAGGGATGCCCCGGATATAATGTATATGATTTTGATTCCCAATTCTTATTATGATTGGTAGCTGTTGACTGGTTGAAATAAAAAGATGGATACCATTTTGTGTAGACATTGAAATTTATCATCTTATTATATCAGCTGTAAGCCCCTTTTCAAACAAATGAAATTTTATTAACACTTCCTTCTTTATACATTTACGAAGTGAATGAAGAGAATGTTTTGCAAAATCAGCATGAGTTTACTAAATTTTCAGAAAATAATTCACTACGGAGTCACAGACATGGAAATAGAATATGTGCAAAACCATGTAAGACAAAACTATTTCACTGTAGTTTCTTTGGCATGGCTTCAAAAATATTTAATAAAGTTCCGAATGACTTAAAGTTATTGCCAATTAAGATATTTAAAAAACGTTTATTAACATTATTATTAGATAAAACTTATTATTCAATTGAGGACTATTTAAATGACAAAGCTTTGAAATGACTGGACATGATTTGTAAATTTTTAATATTTTTGTGCATGATTCGTACGTACTCACAATATTTCAAAAAGTATTGATTGTATAATTGACATCTTTTTATTTATTTTACCCTTAAATTAATGTTTGTTTATTATTATTATTTTGACATTTTATTGTATTTATTCATTTCAAATCAATTGTTAATCTATGAATAAATCATGTGATTATATTTGTATACCTTGACAAAGGTGGAAATGTAGTGGGACGTATCATACAATTTGTCATCTTTACCATGTTTTAACCTATGTTTCACAAATAAAAAAATATTCTATTCTATTCTATCTATTTTCATAATGACATTTCTGTTGGCCGCAATTGGCCATTTTAGCTTCACCGGACAAGTGGCGAGCGCAGTTGCCTCTCAGCTTTAACCTTTTTTATGTTACGAAGTGTACAGCAGGACGCTCACCTGATGGTAAGTGATACGCCTGACCACGAAAGAGCGGTATTAAAGGAGACCAATAACTGTAGACAGTTATTAACCATCAATGCCGCACTGCGCCCGTCACCTGAGACAACAGATGTTAGGTCTCTCATACCCGGTAGTCTTACTAGCTACAGTGCCCTCATCCCGAAACACAAAACGACGATATATGGCACTGCAGTGTTACCTACCTAGATGACTCAGCACCGAGTCTACCTTCTATCATCATCAGCCTATGACGTGTTACTACTGAAAACAGGAAAATTTAAGCTTATTGTATTTTTTTGCTGTCGGTACATATTCGGAAGCAACATTGTTTTTGTCCGCACTTGGTTCATTTTCGTAACCAACAAAGGCCTTTGAAAAGGGTTTGATTTGTTCGGGCTTTATATGAATTTGTAATGACGCAATGTACCAATGCAAATTGCAAGGAAGAATAAAGTTATGGCGGCCGAATGGAAACATTCTGACAATGGAAATTGGCAGAATGTCTCCAAATGACATATGCCCCGTATCACTTGCGGACATTTTCTCAAAACTTAAATTATATGGTAGTTGCCAGTTTTTTCGTAGGCAAATCATCTCATAAACATTCCCACCGAGTTTTTTTTTTCGAACTGACTACTGCTGTTGGCCGCAGATCGTTCCCACACGAGCCGTAAAGGGTGATCAGGTCTTGGTCGTCCATGAAGGCCCAGTGTGCATTAGCCGACTTCACTTACAACCTTTGAATCTCTTTGCCATAAGAGCGTTGGATAAACGAACATATAATTTCGAAAATACATTGGTACGTGGCGACATTTGAACCTGCACCCTCCGGATTGGAAGGCAACAGCTCTACCAATAAGTCACCGAATTAACATACGTAAATAAGAGTGCTAAATATTAAAAAAATACGAAACAAAACCTAAAAAAAAAACAGTTTGGATGGCGTTACACATTTTGCTTGCCAAGAAAATTACCGGGTATAAGAGGCCTAATATTTGTCGTCTAGGGTGACAGGCGCAGTAGTATTGATGGAGAATAATAACTGTCTCAGTTGTTGGTCTCCTTCAATGCAGCTCTGTCATGGTCAGGCGCATCAATTACCAACAGGTGAGCGTCTCGACCGTAACAAGAAAATAAAAACAATTAATGGAAATCCCTATAGTTGATTTTCTGATGAGTGACAGAAAAATATTTTCTCTAGTCCCTCCGTGCTGCGTTAGTCCTGTCTATCCTAGGACAGTAGTTGTAAACATCCACTAACTCATATTGGGCCCGATAAGGTGGATTATTATGGCTCCGAATTTCACCAAATTATCGTGTTTAATATAAAACAAAGAATCTATTTGAACCCTCTATCCAGCTTACCGACTTAAACTGAGAACTTCTTAAAATATTTTTATATTGAATCAGTCTAGATAACTAAATTCAAATTCAGTTTCAACTTGACACCGTATAAATCTCTTTTCCGATCGAATTAGGTAAAGCAATCCCGCACCTTCTTTGTTAAAGATTTGGCAACTATTCCATGAATAGACGAATGGATAGAAAACATTTTCTCAAATTGCGTTTGAAATAAGTAATCGCAATGAACTATTTAATAAGTAATCGCAATGAACTATTTCGGTATGGCGGCTAGTACAAAAGCTTTAATGGATACGCATAAAACTGATATTTTAAATTTAATAACATATAGAAGTGTTTTACACATTTTTGTTTCGGGATGAGAGCACTGTAACTAGTAAGGTATGAACGACTTATCTGTCGTCTCGAACGGGTAAAGTGCAGTTTTGGAGGAAAGTAATTACTACCCATATTATTAACTTCCTCCAAAACTACATCTGTCATGGTCAGGCGTATCACTAACTACCAGCAAACTGACCGTCCCGTAGACTTAATGTCGTCACGAAAAAGATTTTCTCAGTCAAACTTACACGTCGAAAATAATGTGTCAAGAAGTCTATCAAGAAAGCAACATAAACATAATACATTTGCAATTCTAAGAAACCCCAGTCATTTGATTGTTGCCACTATAATAACAAATAACCATTCACGGGGTGCGATACGTGACTACAAAAAAGGTAACAACGAATTACACAATAAAGAGCGTCGGTGGTTCAATGGTGTGGCCTGTCGCCCTCCTACTGGGAGGACTGAGGTTCAAATCCCGCCACGTACCAATGTGTTTTCGAATTTTCGAAATTATATGTACGTTGACCAACGCTCTTATGGTTAAGGTCGAAATTTTAATGAATAACTGTAACTGTATGTCATAAATATAACCATAAGTCAACGTAAGTGTTAAGTTGCTTGGACATTTTTTGGTGGAAATTTCTTCGTGATTGTGCATATAGTTAGTTTATTGTATATTTAAGTTGGCATGTTACTTTATGTCGTTCATATATACTTGCAAGTATGATTGGCACATGCCAAATGGTGACCGTAGATAAGAAAACAATGTCATTCCTATCCCTACTTTTCATTCATATGAGCACGGATAACGCGCTTTTCCATAAAACCTCACCAGTTTATACAGCTATTACAAAATCGCCTGCCAATCGTAGAGTCTATTTTGAATGGTCACTTGCTGTTTAAATAACATTCAGCCTGTGATAATATGATGTATAAGAAACCTAACATCTGTTGTCTCGGGTGAAGGGCGCAGTGCAGCATTGATGGAGAAAAGTAACTGTCTATAAAGAAAGAAAGACATTGATTGACCACACAGTTACACATTTACATCTATATTACAATTAAATATGTCACAAGGGTAGGAATTAAAGTATTGAACATTAAAAAAAACACAGATGTGGTGAAATGGGCCCGGTCTCAGCATAGGCTGCCGTGACAAATAAGTATTATCACGGGAGCGCTGATATTCTGACGAGACCCATCTCTATCAGTTGTTGGTCTCCATCAATAACATTCTGTTATGGCCAAGCGTATCTATTACCATCAAGTGAGCGTCTTAACCGTCCTGTAAATATTGTAATATATAAAAAATCGTCATATCAGATGACAGTTTTAAGTTTATGTTTGTCTCTGACTTTATTTAAATTAATTACATCAAATAGAAAATATACTAAATAAAAAAGAAGATCATCATCATCAGCTCATTAAAAGTCCCGCCGAGGGGCACGAGCCTACCCGTATAGGTGTGTAGTCGTCCACGCGGGCCCAGTGCGGGTTGTACGATTTCATGCACAACCTTTTGAATCGCTTCGCAGGCGTGCGCAGGTTTCCTCACGATGTTTTTACCGTAAGAGCGTCAGATAACGTATGTATTTTCGAAAATTCGAAAACACAGTGGTACGTGGCGGGATTTGAACCTCAGCCCTCCCGGTAGGAGGGCAACAGTCCTCACCATTACGCCACCGACACCAGCCTGCTATATCTTGACTAAACTGGGAAATAGTGTGTATAAAATAGTGGCTTTCAGTATGCAGTCTCCGCGAATCCCGAATTACGCAGGGAAATCCCTGCAGTCGACAGTCGACACTCAAATCATTATACCATGCAGTTACCGTAGTGATGTTAGACCGATAATTAGCACGTGAACCCTTTGACCGCCAGAGACGCATTAAAGCATCACAAACGATTGAGCTTCCATTGTTTCCGGATTCCTGACGGTCAACGGGTTAAGATCTTAGTGGCCATCCACGTAACGGAAAACATGTCAAGTCCAACCCAGAACCAGATTACTTTGTTAAGGCGGGAAAACGATGAACTGCTCGAGTCGGTCCATCTGGAAGTCACAGTCTTGTTCAAAACAAAGACATACTAGACTGTCAGTGATGATGATGATCTATTTATTAGGCATAACCAACAAGATAAGCACTGGTACAAGTAACAAATGTTTTGTTTTAAGTTTAGGGTACAATATATTTTAGTTATCTCCTTTCCTAACGGGGAGGCTGAGGTCAAATCCCGACACGCCACCAATGTGTTTTCGAATTTTCAAATATATTACGTTATCCGGACACTCTTACGGTAAAGAAAACTCGTGAGGAAACCTTCACGCACATCTGCGAAGAGATTCGATGGTTGTGTGTGAAGTCATCCAACCCGCACTGGGCCCGCGTGACGACTAAAACCCTATACGGGTAGGCTCGTGCCCCTCGTGGGACTTTTAATGAGTGATGATGATAGCAGCTGAATCACCTGTTTGCCGAATAGAAAAAATATTACACGCTGCTGCTGGGCACGTCAAGCCGCCCCAGTCAAGCATCGTAGTATGGCGATCGAAACACCGCACCAGCTGTATTGTGCATCCGTGTGAGCTACTCTTAACACCCTTAGCTATGTTGCGTTCTGCCCAGTAGCGCGGTAGAGTCGGCTGATATAATGATGATGATAGTTACATACCAAACGTTCTTATTAATCTCATTAAGAAGGCATCTGTCGAATACCTTAGTTTTTATTTATTTATGATAAGCTTATCTTGAGCACAGATTATCCTAGTGGAAGAACTCTCTAAGATGGAGCGAGTTGCCCAGAAAAAGCCTATTCGTATTTATATGCCACAGTTTGTATGTGGCAGGAAACAAAACAAGCAGATCATTCCATTCATTTGTAGTACGCATAATGAAAGTAGACGCGAAACGCTTAGTCCGAATACGGGGAACGTCAACTACAAATATACGCTAAAATAACGAAATAAGCTTTCGAAGCAACGTGTCTAAATTACAGCATTCCTTTCTTCACAAAGACATCAGAACCTTCAATCGTAACTATTTCACGAATTCGCCGTCAACTAGATCTAAGGCAGCGGTGAACTAGAGCAAAACATTTTAACGAACGCTACAAAGCATAGGGCCCATGATTTGACGCGGATTAACAATCCCGGGTAGGATGGAAGTTATCTATAGATTGCTGTTTTGTTCAGCGTCTCGCATTGTTTTACTTTTTTTTATTTTACCATATCATAGTCCACACAAGAGCGTCTGTGGCTTATTGGTGTGGACTGTTGCCCTCCGATCTGAAGGGTCCAATACCGCTACGTACCAATGTCATTTTGATTTTTTATATGCACGTTGCAAGAGCGTCGGTGGCGCAATGGTGGACTGTTGCCTCCTACGGGAGGGCTGAGTTCAATCCCGCCTACGTGGCGGGATTATATTGTATTTTCAAATTTCGAAAATATATTACGTTATCTGAAGCTCCTACGGTGAAGGAAAACATCATGAGGAAAACCTGCGCACAACGGCAAAGAGATTCCAAGTTTGTGCGTGAAGTCGTCCAACCCGCACTGGGCCCGCGTGGCAAATAAGGCTATACATCCTAACAGGTAGGCCCGGTTCCGCGCGGTGAGGACGTTTAATGAGCTGATGATGATGATATGCACGTTATACGACGATCTTACGGTGAAGGAAAATATCGTGAGAATGCCTGTACACGCCTGCGAAGAGATTCAAAGGTTGTGCGTGAAGTCGTCCAATCCGCACTGGGCCCGCGTGGACAACTAAGGCCAACATCCTCGTAGGCTCGTGCCCCTCGTACTTTCATAATGTATACACAAAATTATTTCATGTGATATTTAAAATCGTTTATCTGTGTTGGTTCTGCATCTGAATCTTCTATATATATTTGCAAATGTACACCTACATTTTCTAGTCTCACCATTTTAAAGTATGTTAAAAGAAAAATAACACTTGATTTTATCTGAAAATGCTGCTAAAATATATGTTGTAGGATAAGGTGTTATTATTTTACCTGAAGGATATTTTGTATAATAATTAATAACATGCTTACACCAGAATCCTTAAACATCACTAATTTAACTACCTACATAAAAAATTATTCTCTTAAAAAAAGCCTTTAATTTTTATCGATAAATTCCATATGACGTGGCTCGTCACTAATTTAAACACGGCTCTTGAGTTGTAGAGACTTTTTGTTGGCTTAGTGACCCTTTCGCTCAGTGGACTATACTTTCTAAGTATGTAAATAATGATATTGTCGAGTTTATTCAACATAGGGACAGAACAACCCTTTCCCCGTTTACGATAGATGTAATCAGTTGAAGGGATGGCTTCCCTTCATCTGCCTGTTAACACATCTCGACTTAGACTTACGTTTTCTGTATTTATAGACAGATACACTTTTCTTGAGTGTCCCAAATAGTACTTACGTTAAATAAATAAAACATTACTGTTCTGACAAACATGCAGTAATGCTATGTTAGATGTAACCTTACGCGATGAGATCCGAAATGAAGGCATAGGAGAACTGTGACTAATATTAGCTGCAGGATGAAGTGGAAGTGCGAGGGCAGGGCACATACTGCACATAGTGTGTAGAACCGATGGGGAGGGAAGATTCTCGAGACGTATCCACGGATTAGCCCAAGTGATATTAAATCTGTAAAGTATGGCAGGATTCTGAGTTTTCCTGAAAATCGCCTACCTTTTAGACGAATTCTAAAAGGGGAGTGAGTAATATAACAAATCTTATAGGTTGAGGTGACTACAATAAAAGTAAAAGAAGGGTCGGGAAGGCTAACCAAACTCTGTTCGCACAATCGTTCAGTCGACATTCCGTTCATCGCACATATGTTTGTCGAAAAAAAATTACGGATCCCCCCAACCATCCAATGCAGGTATATGACACCGGCCTAAAGAACTGACGGCTATACATGTCTTCCGAAGCTTAAAGCGTAAAATTTTTATTTAAATAAATAGATGTACTTTTCAAATCTTATATTATATTAAAATACAAACGATATTCTACCCAAGAACTCAATTCAAGAAATTGACTCTAATTCTGTGTAGATACAATAACTTCCAAGTGTTCCTAGTAAATATTGAAAAAGTCCGAAGAAACCATAGCGCCCTAACCACGCGAGCTAAGATTGTAGCCGGGATCAACATGCCATCCAAAGCACAATATCATCTTCTCGGATAATCAGGTAATTCAGGCTGCAATCATCATCAGCTCATAAAAACGTCCCCACCAAGGGGCACGAGCCTACCCGTATAGGGTGATTAGGCCTTAGTCGTGAAGGTTTCCTCACGATGTTTTCCTTCACCGTAAGAGCGTCGGATAAACATTGGTACGTGTCGGGATTTGAACCTCAGCCCTCCCGGTAGGAAGGCGACAGTCCACACCACTGAGCCACCGACGCTCTGCCAGGCTGCAATATCTTAGCCAAATTAGAAAAAAATCGCACAAATTGGAGTTTCCCCACGGGGTTCGCACCCACGTCTCTAGACCACGGAGGCAGTTCCAATGGTAATGCCTGCCAACCCTATGGTTAAATAGCTCTACATATTTGCAAAGGAAGACAAAGCCCGCAGAATTCGTAAGCTTTATATCTAATAAGGCTTCTTCAGCAAAAAAAGTAAAGAGCACAACACGAACATTACCATTGTCCGGAGAGTTCATAAAAAACCGCAAATTTATGTATATTGACCGACTACGTAATACGGCTATCTAAGCGGTGGCGTATGGGGACTAGTGCCGCCCGATCGACTGTCCCGATGTATTTTAAATTTATATATATAGTTAAAAACATATGTTTTCTAAATATGGGTGTGGTTGCGCCGTTAATGGGCATAGGGACTGGATAGTCGTCGACATAAGGGGTCGTGATGAAAATTAATTACTTAGATCATAGATCAAATAATCTTTATCAAGCATATTTTCTGATCTGCACCACAAATGCAAAGATGACCCGTGCCTGGTCGGTTTTCTACCCAAACATTTTCTAGGTTACCTACTTAGTTTATCCCCCAACACCCAAGCTAAGGTTTGAGTCCCACTTTTGCAATCCTTCAGGCATGTAGTCTATGCACTTATAGTAGAGAGCCCACTCATTCGCAGTCAGCAACAGTAGTCAGAAAATAAATAGTACTTCTAAGGTGCTAAAAATAGGTGACACTATACAAGCAGATATCCTTAATTATGGTGTCTCTCGATAAATCGCTT
Source organism: Leucinodes orbonalis (assembly GCA_019425675.1). Taxonomy (NCBI): domain Eukaryota; kingdom Metazoa; phylum Arthropoda; class Insecta; order Lepidoptera; family Crambidae; genus Leucinodes; species Leucinodes orbonalis. Next base: position 47,195 of record PQWD01002324.1, read on the forward strand.
ATTTCAAATGCAGGCTTAGATTTATGAAAAATCGGGACGTTACTACAATATGGAAAATATTGGCAACCCTACGGAAGAAACTCAGCAAATAAGGGTGCTCAATAAGCACAAATTATGACTGACGATGAATTTCAATGAAATATAGGTGTAAATAATAGCTACAAAATTAATTCAAACTAGAATAAGTTCACATTAAATGAATCATGTAAAAAGACCGAGGACTTTGTTTCAGTGACAGATAGACGTTTGATGTTGACTGCTAGCGATCGGTCCCCGTAAAAGTAATTACGGGAGACCTTCGTTCAGCAGTGGACTTATGAAACTGTATTGATGGCGGTGAAAGGAAAATATAAAGTTTTACTGAATTGTGAAGGGAACGCCAAGAAATTTTACAAAAATAACATTTAGGGTAACAATGATGTAAAAAAGTATGGATTCGTGATATGCTCACAAAACAATGAAAAAAGTGTTCCGAATGCAGAGACACCACACATACACATATTTCGAATGACCGTATATTTACCTAAACAAAAGAGTACAAACTGTACTCTCTTCGGCGGTTCGTTTTTGAGGCACGGATGGTGTATTTACCTTTATATATACTGAATATCATTGGTCTTTAGGAATAAAATAAATTTTATATGCATCCTTGGGCATTAAGTGCTCGACGGTTGGACTTACCGTGACATAATGAAAAATCACTACTATACAGACAACTATAGGTTAGGTGTATTTCTAGGTCAGCATATAATTCGGCTATTCAGTGCAGAAATGCCGCCAGCCTTATAACTTTGGACGGTGACTATTTTTCTAATTCTGAAGATTTGTTTTACGTATTAGGTATATGTTTTTTAAAGGAACCCTTAAACATATATTATTATAAACAAGTATATTTATTGAAAAGAAGATAATAATTAATATAATAATATTAATTAATATAGTTATATTAATTAATTTCTATATTATAGACTTTTGCCCGCTAAGTTCCTTTTTCTTAGGAATCCAGGAATAATATATAACCTATACCTGTACTAACATTCTATGGATATAAATCTGAAATATTTATTTATTTTATTTATATTTAATCCATTGTATCAGCTAAAATTTTTATCTCTACTTTATCTTAGTGCAAAACTACCGTCCGAACCAGTGGAAGCTTCATTTGACATTCATAAAAGTGTTCTGTAAGGACCTAAACTGAATAAACACTTTTAATTTTCATTTCCATTATTAAAATCACTTCAGCCGCTTATACTTGAAGAATAACTAACTTACACACTCACAAAACTTTCGCCTATAAAATATTACTATTATATCCCAGGTCAACTATTTATAACTAAACAGTTACGAGTAAGTACCTGCTTTTACAGTGTTACAAATTAAAAGGCCGCCCGGCAGAACGTTTCAAATTGAATCAAATTAATTTCCCTTTCTGGTCGAGGTAATTACGAAGGGCCTGATAAAATGTATGGACTCTAGGCTTAGGGTGAAAAATATTAAATCCCATTTTATACCGGGGTTCATAGTCACTTTTATGTATAGGTTAGGTTTGAAAAAATGACAGCTTTTAAAATAAATTTATTGTTTATGGCTATGGTTTCTCAAATATAAGTTCGATTTTATTCAGATTTATTTCCTTATTAAAGTTCAGACAAATAGTATAAAACACACCTAATAATCGCAAGCAGGACATTAAAGATGTATAATTTAGAGTCTCTTAAATTTCCCAGCCCCTTATTAAGCTGATTTCTTCATTAAAATAGATAAACAAAGTCGAATTATTGAAAACCGCACAAACTCCTCAAAAGTAAAATACCCGTCTAAAGTTATTTTTGTCGAAATGTTTTCTAAGAAACTAATCAAATAAAACAATGAAAAGACGTCGCAGCGATGATGGGCCTAATACGGCTGAAACTTACAACAAAATTCTATTAAAATGAACATCTGAACTTTGATGAGTCATTCGCGAAGTATAACTAGACCACTTCATTTGTGGCTTTTAACATAAATTATTCCTTCTTCGCATCATTTGTGTGTATTATTTTGATCTGTGAGCTTTATAGTTACAATTAGCATTACATCAATATTGTTGTAATCTTTCATTAAAGTCCATTCAGTCGTTTAGATGTAAAACAGTAACTAAAATATAAGTTCACAAACTTTAGCCTATACAATACTCGTATTAATGTGATTTATGTCTTTTTCAATACAATAAAAGTGTTGAGCTAGCTTCTCATATCAACAAAGGTAGTAGTCATTAGGAAATTACTACCATAATCAACAAAATAAGGACATCACAAAATACATTTACGAAATCAAATAATCTTCTAGGGCAGAATAAATGTTTTTTTGCACAGAATATATATACCGAGTGTTTTAGTTATAAATAACACGAAAGAATATCTTTATTACTTAATATGTGTTATTTTACATAAGTGCTTTATGTAAGCCTAATCGGAATAAATGAATTTTGACTTTGACTTATTGATTATTCATTCATTGTTTTAGTCTCACCCGAAGTAGACTAGTTTGATTGAATTACGGATATTGCGCACGGAATACTCCATGCTAAAACAAAAATCACAGATTAATTTTTAATTTAAAAAGTTAATGTGTGGATACATTAATTTGTATTATTTTAAATTTACAAATAATCTAATGGCCTTAAAATTCAAATAAAATAATAAGAACATCACCACGAAAAACTTGTTTCTGACATTTTATGCGTCTTACTATTTCTATCAGTTTCTCACCCGTAAATATTGCAAAATATTATCTTTTAAATGTTAAATGTGTTTACACTCCACCACCCAGAATCCAAAAAAGAAACTCCAGGAATAAAACTTAATCGTTAAACTTTATCATTCTTAAATATGATCTACCCATCTGGTTAAATGAATTCAAAACCCCTCGAATATGTAAGATTTTGTACTCTGATGTCACGGGTGAGTGATCATATTTGAGTGGTCGTGTTACATTGACTGGTCAACTAAGTTCCTTTGGGATTAAACTTTTAATTAAGGGATTTTCTGTTCCATAATCATTGTCCTAAGCCAGAGATTCGGGTGTAATGGTGTAAAAAGTCATTGGGAAAATTAGCCATGGGCCCCCGATTTCTGAATCGTGCAATTTTATTTGAGGAGTTGAAATTTAAGCGTCTTTACGAGCGCTGTTGTAAGCGCTGTAAGCTGTGGGTCAGGGGTGTGCAACCTGCGATTAACATGCCTCGCCCGTGTTAGGGCTCATACGATGGCCCATTTTGGTTCCGAGTGCCGATGTAAGGGGTCGTTGACGTCGAAATGTTTACTTACCCTGCCTTTAGGATTTGTGTAAACTGGTTACGTTTCTGAGAACTCGATGGAAATACGTAACTTTGTTTATTATTTGCCCACACATATTGAAGTTATGTTTGCTCTGGATTATTATGATGGATAATTTTACATTACATTTTGGTCTCTAGGCTTGCGGGCTGAAAAGCAAATGAGGATCAATCGATCTGCCGACTTACATAGGAACAGCCAATTATGTAAAATTATAGATTCATGATATGCTCACAAAAAAATTGAAAAGTGTTCCAAATGCAGCGACAGCACACATACACATTTCGAATTTATTTATTCTATTATTACATCAATTCACATAATGACTTACAGCTACCCAACACGTCATCATGCCACACATAAAAAATATAACAAACACTAAAGGTCAATAAAATTAATACATAAAAAAAAATCGTTACATGTTATAAATGTCAAATTATATTAAACGTCAAATTATAAAAAAAAAGTCAGATTTAAAAATATCAAAAAATTAAACATTAAAAATAACATACAAATAGCAAATTGATTAATAATGAATGTACTTTTACTGAATGAGCGTACTTTTACCTAAACAAAGAGCCTACAACTGTATTCTCTTCGGCGGTTCGTTTTTAAGACACGGGTGGCGTATCTACCTTTATATATACAAAATATCATTGGGAACAGCACGGAAAGCAATTTCATAGTAAAAAAGAGGTATAGCACTGACAATCACACAATGCCATTTAGCCCCAAGCTAAGCATTAGCCTGCAATTTCGGTACTAAACAACGGATAACCATACTTATATACTTTTTTCTAAATAAATATATGTTTATACATAGAAACACCTAGATCAATACAAACAGAGATTTACATTCACCCAACTGTTATTTACTGCCCTGGGATCGAAGCCGGAACCCTTGGTGTGCCGGTCGACATCTCAACTATTACACCACATGGGTCGTCAACCAACAATCTTCAATAACTGCAGCTATATTGCACTTAACAATACAAGATTGCATTATACAGGGAAAGTTTAAAATATTCAGTTTGAGCTGAGTCAGCAAAAAACCTTTAGGGCTACCACATTAAGCTATTTAATGCATAATTTTATTATTGTGCAAAGGCAGGGTTGCCACATCAATCAACAATCTTTAACGTCCTACTGCAGAGCCTTTGCCTTTATTAGGCCTTAGTCGTGCACGCGGGCCCAGAGCCGATTGGCCTTCACGCACTACTTTTGAATGTCTTTGCAGGCGTGCGCAGGTTTCCTTACGATGTTTTCCTTCACCGTCCGATAAAGTTACAACTAATTTCGAAACTTCGGAAACACATTGGTACGTGGCGGGATCTGAACCTGTACCCTACAGATCGGAATAAACCAGACCACACCAATGAGTCACCGATTATACTAGTACTATTACCAATTAATACTATTTAAAAAATCGATTTAATCCGTTTGTCATTATCATCATTACTGACTTAAATGTCAACTGCTGAACAATGTCTCTACAATGATTTCCATGCGGACTGAATTCTAGCTGTTGTCATCCAGTGCGTATATTGAATCCTTTACTCTTATTTTATTCAATTCTGATTTTATAAATTCCACATTGACAACCCTAGAAGTACCTGTCTGGAATGCTTCCAAATGCCCGGGAAACTGCTGCGGCCAGCAGAACTCTCATTTTGGTGATAATACGCTTTAATTATTACTGCTTTTATCATAATAAGTGATCAGATATACTGCTTGGATGCTTATAAGCGAATGTATTAAGAAAGCTAGTTGCTGAATCATCGATAGTTTGACAATGGTTCGCTTTGAAAATCCTATTTAACCTAAATAGGCTTTTACACCAGCCTGGACAGGGCCTTAATGAAGAAGAAATGAAGGCACGAGCATGCTCATGAAGGTGTATAGGCCTTAGACGTCCACACGGGCTCAATGCGGGTTGACCGGCTTCACGCACAACCTTTGAATTTCTTCGTAGACGTGCGCAGGTTTCCTTACGATGTTTTGTTTCACCGTAAGAGCGTCGGAAAAACGTACAGATAATTTCGATAATATTAAATAACATTGGTACGTGGCACTGAAACTGGTGGATTTGAAACTGCAATCTCTAGATATCGGAAGGCAACAGTCCACACCAATAAGCCATTGACTATTTTTGTTTCTAGGTAGAACTTCAACAGATAGTCCTTAAGATGACAGCTGGCTATTTTGTTTTTATATACCAGTAATTTTCTATAAGTATACTGTGCAATAATGTATGTTTTTTTATTTATAAGTGTACAGGACGGTCTGGACGTTCACATGATGGTAAGTGATACGCCGGACCTTGACAGAGCGGCATTAAAGGAGACCAACAACTGATAGACAGTTATTATTCTCCATGAATGCCGCACTGCGCCCGTCACCCGAGGCAACAGATGTTAGGTCTCTTATACCCGGTAATTTCACTACATTATTTGTCAGCTGAAGTTCTTTGTCAAAAAGCTTTGGACTTTCACTTCGATTGTTCGGTGCTTATCCTGAATCTTACAAATACTGAGAGTTACCAAGTGTAGTTTGCAAGAAAGTCTCACATGGAGCTTAACTTGCATACTTACAAAACTAATCCCCTTTATTGGATTATCCATAAAATTATTAATATGGCGCCGTTACTGCAGTGTTTAAGATGCTTCTCTAGTTTGTTATTATACTTGGAAATTCGCTAGAAAATTTTGATAGTTATTTCGTATATGTGCGTTATTATTTTTAACTGTTTTAGAGCAAATAATATTTAGGTGATAAAATGTTTAATTGTATTTTGTTAAACAGCAATTTTTGATTGTATATTGTTGTTTTTATTTGAAAGAGACAAATATTTATTAAGAGCTGCGAGCAGCCAATAAATTAGGCATCAGTCAATTATAATCTTAAATCTACTAAAACATGTATGAAGTTTGCCTTAATTAGTCGTGAGTATTTATTGTGTACATGAACAAAGATAACATAAAGATACTTTGGTTTTATCAAAGATTGCTTAGTTTCATACGGCAGGATTGCTTATATGAAAGATTTAAGTATTTAACAATTACATTAGTGTATTTTGGTATAGACTATCATCAAAAGAGGTTGTCCCAACCATAAATATAACAGACTTAATATTTTTTTGGTTTTAAAATCTTATAAATATTAAGATAGCGCCACTTTGTTTACAGATTTATCGGGCAAATGTCGAACACAAATGGCGAGTACCTTTGACAAGTTGATAATACAAAAAAAATACACATGGTAATGTTATTTTACTCGGTGGTATACTCGATATTGAGTTGCCTAGGCAGGTTACACCGCAGTGTCAGATATCGTCTCGTGAAACAGGAGTGTTATGCACTTTTGTGTTTCGGGATGAGGGCACTGTAGCACATCATCATCATCATCATCATCATTACAGCCCAATTATGTCCACTGCTGAACGAAGGCCTCCCCTAATGATTTCCACGCGGACCGATCCCTTGCAGTTGACATCCATCTGCTACCCGCCACCTTAACCAGATCATCCGTCCATCTGGTTGGGGATCGGCCTACGCTTCGCTTTCCGTTACGTGGACGCCACTCGCTGTAGCACAATAGCTAGTGAAATTACCGGGTATAAGAGACCTAACATCTGTTGTCTCTAGTGTCGAGGGCAGCGCGGCAATAACGGAGAATAATAACTGCCTATCAGTTGTTGGCCTTCTTAATGCCGCGTTATGGTCAGGCGTATCACTTACCATTAGGTGAGTTTTGACCGTCCTGTATATCATAGCAAAAAAATGGTACTTGAGAATTTTAAAACCCCTTTCATCACTCACTGTCATCAAAGCCTTTAATATAAATAAAGCGCTTCGGTGTAATTAAATTTTATGTTACGCGGTAACGTCGGCCTTGTAAATCATAATAAATTGAATCTTTCGCGCCCTTAGCAACTTTGGGACGGTGTTCCCTAATACCTTTTAGTCCTACGGCAAATTCACGGCCTACCTTGTTACGGATTGTAAACACTTAGCAGAAGCTCTGTTATGTATAACAGTGTTCGACGTTAGATAAACAACATTTAAGTTTTGATTTCTGCAACATTTTCACTTTAGTCGTTCAGGAAATACGAGTTAATGCACTTTTGTTTTAGGAGGAGGGCACTGTAGGTAAATTAATGAGACCTAAAATCTATGGTCTTCGCTAACAGAGGCAGGGCAGTATTGACTTTTGGTAGTATTGAAGGAGGCAGTATTGATTGACAAACTTAGTACCATAAACAGTGCTTGTTCTCATCAGCACTACTGTATATGATATCTTTTTATATGTTACAAAGTGTACAGGACAGTCAGGTAGCTCACCTGATGGCAAGTGATACACCTGATCATAACAGAGTGGCATTAAGATTATTGAGATCAACAATGATAAACAGTTATTATTTTCCAACAATGCCACACTGCATCCGACACCCGCGACAACAGATTTTAGGTCTCTTATACCCGGTCATTTTATTAGCTACAGGGCCCTCATCCCAAAGCACAGAAGTGCAAAACTTTTTTTTTCACAGAACGATATCTGGCACTGCGATGGTACCTACCTAGACGACTAATGTCACTTCAATCTATCGCAGTCCATTGCTGGCCATAGGTTTTCCTCATACTGCACCAGATATTTTGGTTCTCCAATGTCTCATCCAGCCTTCAACAGCGACCTTACGCCAGTCATCAAGAGTGGCAGAGCTGGTGAAGGCTGGATGGGAAAATCGAAGAACCGGGATATATAGCGCAGAATGGGAGAGTACTTTTTTATAATATCCATGATATCGTATGTTAAGTTAGTAATATAATAGACTTATCAACCCGTAACTGCGTAATCTAAAATTTAATTACTAGGAACCGTTAGCGTCGACTTGAGACTATTTAGGCAGTAATAAAGGCCTGGCGCGTACACCCAGATACGTACAGGTGTTTGGGGCCATAAAACCAGATTATATTTATGCTGGATATATTGCAAAACTAGTGGATACTGATGAGTCATGGCTTTAGCTACGTGGTAACAAAAGTATGTTTTAAGAGCGTCGGTGACTCATTGGTATCAGTGGCGTGCACTCCATATATATTATTATACCATACCTTGTGTTACCCAGTTAACCCGAAAATCACGATCATATAGGATCTTCCTTATTTGCTCTACATCTATTAAACGATAGACAATTTGCATTCAACAACGGTATACAATTTTTGGGAATAGGAATTCATATCAAATCAAAAAGCTTATTGTTGGCCGACGATATGAAAATACTCAAAGTAATTTACACTCCGTCAGATGTTCTGGACTTGCAAGGAGATTTATATAGGTTTCAATCATACTGTAGTCTTAATAAATTAGACCTAAATGTTTCGAAGTGCTTTTATACAACATTTACTCGCAAACTATCTCTAATTGGAATGGGTTATGAACTTTTGAATGAGAAACTTAAAAGAGTGAGCGTTGTAAAGGATTTAGGAATTATTCATGACAGTAAACTTATTTTTGATAAGCATATCGATTTTATCGTTGGTAAAGCATCAAAGGCGCTTGGCCATATGGGAAGCACCCTTGGTCCAAGCCTTTTCTTGGTTTATATAAATGATCTATGTCAACTCAAACTAAGAAACAGTAAAATATTTAGTTACGCTGATGACACAGCACTGGTTTTTCATGGAAAAACGTGGGACGATGCTTGGAATAACGCAAGTGTGGGACTTAATATTGTTTATCAATGGTTAAGCTCAAACCGACTTACACTTAATCTTTCCAAAAGTAAATATATGCAGTTCTCTTTTTCGCACAGTCTCCGCCTACCATAAACCTACAGGTCCACTCATGTTCTGCTCCTGGCGAAGATGATTGCACATGTACAACTCTACAAAGATCTTCAACTACCCAATATCTTGGAGTTGTAGTAGACGATAAGCTTAGTTGGCGGCCTCATATCGCCCTGATTACGGCTAGGACCAGAAAACTAGTATGGATTTTTAAAAAGCTTAGGCACGTTGTGGGCTTTGTGCTTTTACGTGGGTTTACTATGCATTGGTGCAATCTATCCTAAATTGTATTGTAGTGTGGGTGGAGCCTGTAAAACTGTCCTGATTAACCTGGAACGAGCACAGAGATCTCTTTTAAAGGTTATGACATTTAGTCCTTACAGATTCTCCACAAAATCATTGTACGCAAAGTTTAAAGTTCTCTCCATACGGCAGCTATATATATTGCAAATATTGCTAGAGCAACATAAAATCACTCCATATACTGATTTCAATTACAGTAAAAAGCGTACTATTAAAAATGTGTGTACTCCTCTTAAATGTCGATCTGCCACTTCTAAGCGTCAGCTGTGTCACATGAGTGTTCATCTTTATAATAAAGTAAACAAAAAACTTAATATTTATCCTATGTCTAAATACAGGTTAAAGTTAGGGCTAGGGACTGGTTACTTGGGCTGGATTACCAGGAGACTGAATCTTTACTAAAAATTATTGATTAAATCAAGAATAGCGTATAAATTGAACTAAATAGGTACTATCAAATAACATGTGCACATCATCATGTATACACACTACACACACAATCATACACACGTACATACATTAACACATTTACACACATGAACACATATCCTCATTTAAATACGAAAACATTCAAATTAATTGTACTTTTGCTCTGAAATGTTTATATACATCAGTTGTTTGGTCTGTTTGGTTATATGTTCTAAATTAAGTTAAGGTTACTGTAATGTATAATAATAAAAACAAAACTGTATCGAGTCATCTCCGGCGACTGGAAGCACTGACTTCTGTAACACGGGTTTGCATACCTAACATAGAAGACAGGGGTTTTCTCCCAATTTGTTAACTTTTTTATGTCAATAAACGTTTTATTATTATTATTATTATATTATGAGATCAGCAGTAGATTTTAGATGTCCTGTTTTTCACTAGCATTTCCTCGATAAAAAGACAAATGACAAAATCGTACTTGGAGGCTCTTGAACCTAAACGATATTAAATAATATTAGCTTTGGTTAAGTATATATTTAATGTTAAGTTGTGGTTACCTCAATATGACTTCTGTAAACTGATTACTCATATGTGGATACTTATAATTAGTATCGTCCTCTTATCATATTGTTGTACTTTACTATAGTGTCTTTTGAAACTGTAAATCTTCCAAAAATAAAAATATAAGTAAGTTTTTGCAAATCGTATCATTCACTTTGCACGCTAGTGATTGGTATGGACTGTTGCCTTTCGATTTGAAGGGTGTGGGTTCACATCCAGCCACGTACTAATGTATTTTCCAATTTTCGAAACTGTATGCACGTTTATCCGTTGCTCTTACGGTGATCACAAATATTGTCTCAACCATTACACCAAATGTGTCGTCATAATATACAAACCCAGTTCAACGTTATTTTGTTTTCATGTTGTATACATTTTATCGAAATAATATTACATCATAGTTTTGCCAGCCATTTTTTTGTTTCATTGTAAGTTTCATTTAATTCTTGTTTCGATAAAGTAACTTGACAAGCACTCAATTCCGCCCGTTCAATGGCCCCAAGCAGAAAGAGGCCAGTAGTGCATCCATTAGCACAGGCGATGCTCGTAATTTGCATTCAGGAGCACAATTTGGGCCGCGGGCGGTCGCTCGTTTGCAGCCGACACAGCTCATCGGGGACGTCTCGGTGTCAAATAGATCCCCTTTGTGGACGCAACTTTGTCATATTGGAGCAAGTTTTTAGGGCGCTAATGAACCGGAGACGGTTGCCTTCAAGATGCACATTTTTAGGTTATTTTGTGGCAACATTTTACGGTGGTAAGAATGACAAAGTGCTCTGAGGTGGTTTTGGCTTACGATTTTTCTTCATATTTTTCTCTAGGTAGTTTACATTTTGCGGTGGTAAGAATGACAAAGTGCAAAGTTTAAGAATGGTTATCAAATGATACTTAATATTTAATATCAATAAACACCGAATTACTCGTAATATAAACACCGCCTTCGGAGGCATTTTAAGTCGTCAATCCCGAATATAATCTTGTAGACTTAGAAGTCGTGCATACCCAATCATATAAAATTATAGATTCGTTATATCTCACAAAACAATCGAATAAAAGTGTTCCAAATGCAGCGACAATACACATATTTCGAATGAGCGTACACTTACCTTCGATGGCATCCTTCTCGAAGTTGTGCAAGAATACGTTTACTTGGGCCAAACCATCCAACTTGGCCGTCACAATTTCGAGAGGGAAGCTAGTAGGAGGATTCAGTTGGGCTGGGCGGCATTCGGCAAGTTACGTCAGGTCTTCACGTCGACAATTCCGCAATGCTTAAAGACAAAAGTCTTTGAGCAATGCGTCTACCCGTACTTACATACGCAGCTGAGACATGGACACTGACTGCGGATTGGTTCACAGTTCAAAGTCACTCAACGCGCAATGGAGCGAGCTATGCTCGGGGTCTCTCTTAGGATAAGATCAGAAATGATTTAATCCGTAAGAGAACTAAAGTTACCGACATAGCCCGCCGGATCAGCAAGTTGAAGTGGCAGTGGCTGGTCACGTATGTCGCAGAACGATGGCCGTTGGAGCAGACGAGTTCTGGAGTGGAGACCGCGTCTCGCAAGCGTAGCGTAGGACGCCCTCCGGCCCGATGCCGACGACTGCGAAAGGTCTGGTGGAGCTGGATGAGGAAAGCGGAGGACCGGGATATCTGGCGCGAAATGAGAGACCTATGTCCAGCAGTGGACTGCGATAGGTTGAATAGAAAATAGGTACACTACCTAATCAAAGCCTACAAACTGTATTCTCTTTGTCAGTTCGTTTTTGAGGCACGTGTGGCGTATCTACCTTTTATATCATAATATCATTGTGCATACCCACCAATATGCATTGGTCCTCTTGGAGCTTTTTTACTAAAACCATGCTGTACTGGAGGTTATGCCTTGCGGTGAGACGTTATGTTATTTATGGTAATTTGTGCTAGTGTTAGTTAGAGCGTCGGTGGCTCAAAGGTGTGGACTGTTACCCTCCTACCGGGAGGGCTGAGGTTCAAATCCCCCCTCTTACCAATGTGTATTCCAATTTTCGAAAAATATATGTACGTTTACCGATGCTCTTACGGTGAAGGAAAACACAGTGAGGAAACCTGCGCACGCCTGCGAAGAGATTCAAAGGTTGTGCGTGAAGTCGTCCAACCTGCACTGGGCCCGCGTGACGATTAAGCCTAAACACCCTATACAGGTAGGCTCGTATCCCACGGTGGGGACGTTAAATAAGCTGATGATGATGATGTTGGTTTCTTTCTTGATGACTTTACAGAGTTATCGTAAACAAATATTGAAAATGCTCGTAGTAATAGTTTCTTAAAAATGACTACTATTTATCTCCATAATATATGAAGTAGGTGAGATTATTATACATGAATAGACAGCATATGGACTGTCTTCTTGTTGTTTTGTATAACTTTATCAACTTTTATTATGAGTGATTATTTGTAGGTTTTAGTTATTTGAGTATGTAACACGATTTAAATATAATATTACGCCCTGCAGTCGTCTATAGGCAGAAGATGATGATTATGAAATAGTGTGTACACACCACATGAATAACCTTTTTTGACATTTTTAAGTGTCTCTAAATCATGCTTTGGTTCTCATTAGAAGATGTTTTCAAATTTTAGCCGCTAAAGCCCTCTACAATTTCACCGACCACATGGCAAGCGCAGATATGTCGTGGTAGGTGCAGAAACAAAGTTAAATAGATCAAGAAGTTAAATCGTCAATATGTTATTTAATGCTCACCCTATCTATTGTACAACTAACTGCTGGAATCGATCTCTTTACTATAACTTGCTCTGAAGGTTGCCCTTCATGCCCAGTATCGTTGGTGGGTTAAAGCCTAATTTTGCCATAGCCATACTGTGTAGATAAACCAAAGTGTGATGATATTATAGGCTGGCGTTGATTGCAGCCTAATAAATACAGTATGTAGGTCATCATCATAACCAGCTCATTGAACGTCCCCACCGAGGGTCACGAGCCTACCCGTATAGGTGATTAGGCCATAGTCGCCATGCAGGCCCAATGCGGTTGGGCGCCCACTTCGCAAGACATTCATGCACAACCTTTGAATCTCTTCGCAGGCATGGGCAGGTTTCCTCACGATGTTTTCTTTTACCGTAAGAGCGTCGAATAACGTACATATATTCTCGAAAATCCGAAAACACATTGGTACTTGGCGGGATTTGAACCTCAGCCCTCCCGGTAAGAGTGTAGCAGACCACAGCATTGAGCCACCGACGCTCATGTATGTAGGTGGATGTACATAATTTATAAAAGGTAAATACAAACCAAAATGCATTCAACGCTAGTCAGACTTGTTACGTAGTGCGTACAACTGCAGCTAGTTGCACACAATTAGCATAGTGGAGCAGATGTCGCACGATGCACTTCTACAACTAGAGGTTCGGTCTGTATGTTGTGTAGGTTTAGATTATTGTAGTACCTCTAGAACGGTTCATGAAATACGACTACAAATGGCATTCTGCCCAAGATAAATAATATTTTAATGATAGTCGAAATAAAATAAATTGAATTGTTATTTGGCGTATAGGTATTATATTCATATACATATAGGAAAAAAAGGGTTATTTCAGTTCTACAAAAAGGTACCCCAATTTTATTTATATGTATAGATTATTTGTAAATACATAGAAATTACCTTAATATATATAAATGGACTTTCACGGGTTGTTAAGACTACACGCAGACTTAACAGGTCGTGTCTTTTAAATGTACGATAGTCATTCTGTACATGATTTTAGACTATGGACAATTGCAAATTAGCCCGGTATGAAGACGGAGGCGCCACGTCGTCGGCTAATGGCGAACGCTTCTCCCCATTACACCTGCAACCGGTGTACTTCTTATTTCACTCGGTGCCAACTTAAGGGGACTGTTTTAGGTGCGGCGGAAAAATATTTCGCTAATGACTTTTTTTTGTTATGAAGTAAACACGCTCACCCGATTTTAAGTGATACGCCTGACCATGACAGAGCTGTATTGACGGAGACTCATAACTGTTTTCTACTGATAGACAGTTATTATTCTCCATCAATGCCGCACTGCACCCGTTACCGGAGACAACAGATGCTAGGTCTCTTATACCCGGTAATTTCACTAGCTACAGTACCCTCACAACGAAACAGAAGTGCAAAGCCCTTCTTTTTCACGAGACGATATCTATTGTATAGATATTACTATCATAATATGATCCATTTTGACGTTTGTATTGTGTTTCAAGTCAAATTTTATTACTTATTTAGTTATTATAATAGTTTTTACATCAGCCCATCACAGTTAACTAAAAGACTCATTCAAGGTCTAATTGATGGTAAATGGTTTTACCATAATCTCCATGATTGGCAAGCGTATGAAATGAAACAATAAAAGTTTGGTATATTGAAAGAGTGCTGCTAAAAGTTTTCTTCTAAATGTGATGTCCCTTACCCGCTCATTATAAAAAAAATGTTAACCATAAGGTTAAACGTTATTTTTGTTATACTCAATCAAAATAAAAACAGGACTATTTTACTAAAAGTCTGCTCAGTTGTCCATCTGTCAGTCACCAGGTCTAATCTAATGAAATGTGATAATAAGATAGTTGAAAATTTCATGGATTTCGATTTTAGTTGTTGATATAACAACAAATACTATAAACAAAACCAAATACAATGTATTTCGAAGAGGCGACCCTACAACAAACATGTTGTTTTTGCCGAAAGGTCAAAGACTCGCAGGCATGACTATCCCCGCAAACAATACTATGCTTAATTTATCTTTCAGCGACTAGTCCTCGAGCAGCTATAAAATTTATATAATAATGTTGTCGACCCATTTGGTGTTGCGGTTGAGACGTCGACTGCAACACCAAGGGTTCCGGGTTCCATCCCCGGGCAGTACAAACATTTGTGTGCATGAACATGTCTGTTTGTAATGGTCTGGTTGTTTTCTGTGTATAATATGTGTGTTTAAAAAAAATTCTATGTTTATTCGTTGTTTAGTACCCATAATACAGGCTTCACGCTTGGGGCTAGATGGCGCTGTGTGAATTTCATTAAATAAAATAAAAATGCTATGGAAACCTTTACTTAGTCCGACTCAAATTTACATTAGCACTACCTTTTTATTAATCCCGCGTCACTAAAACCGTTCCTGCTCACCGCCCGCTTAAGGTTTTGATTTTATTTCCAACTCGTTGGTTCTTTTAAAAATAATCCGTTGCCGCATTATGAGATTGAATCTAATTAATTTGAAATCTCATTTAGATTTCAGCCGTTTTTGTTTATTGTTTTGGATTGTTCCATTACGTTCGCTAGAACTGAGGGAACAATTTTAAAGTGTATAATTAATTGTAGCGGTGTGCAGTAATTAACGATGGTAAAATGCATTAGCATTAATTACGCATTGTTAAAGTTTCACTTGAATAAATGAAATGTCAAAATGATGATATCAATAAATGTAGCCTTAAACCTATTCTAGGTTGCCATCTATCACCATACCAAATTTCAATAAAATCCGTTCAGCCGTTTAGGCGTGTCGTCACAAACAGATAGACATACAGAGTATGGATTATATTATTTTGATTAAAAATAATTTATATAAAGCATTGAATATTATAAAATTTGTATTTATCATTTTAAGATATTATTAGTTAAGATATAATTACAAAATTGTAATGAAACCAGAACATTGTACAAAAAATGATAACAAAATAAAAAGAATAATACAGTGCAGGTTCAAGCCTCCATAGATCAACATGTCCATTTGTTCCTATCATTTAAATCACAAATAATGCATTGGTTTAACACTAAAACTTAACTTAACACTAAAAAAACTAATTGTATAAAATTCTCATTACCTAATGAGGCAGGTCATCACCAGTATTAATTTGAATGACGAATGCTTAAAAATTGTTGATAGTACAGTATTTCTAGGAATTGCTATAGATTCAAAACTCCAGTGAGGACCTCATATTGAAGCTTTGGCAGGCAGACTTAGCTCAGCAGCGTATGCTGTTAGGAAAATAAGGCTCTTAACAGATATTGATACAGCAAGATTGGTTTATTTTAGTTATTTTCATAGTATAATGTCATATGGTCTTCTATTGTGGGGCTCAGCTGCTGATATTAACACTATATTTGTACTTCAAAAAAGAGCCATCTGAGCCATTTATAACCTTAGACTACGTGAGACATTTCGGGAAGTATTAAAAAAAAACGATATTTTAACAGTAGCGTCTCAATACATTTACCATAATTTAGTTTATGTCCACAAAAATCTTCATTTGTTTGAAAAAAATTGTGACGTACATAACTTTAATACTAGGAAAGCAACCAAACTTGCTGGCCCAAATCTTATACTAAGTAAAGTAGGGAAATCATTTGTTCGAAGAGGCATAACATTATTTAATAAAATACCACAAAATCTTGCCGAATCCCTCATCAAAGAAGGTTACTATACAATAGAAGAATATTTATCGGGTAAAGATGTGTAGTCTTGCACTTAGTGTTCCAGTTACAAAATCTTTGTAATAAATTATTGTAAAGCTATGTGTAGGTAAATGACAAAACTGTTACCACTGATATAAAAAGATTAAAAGAGTAACTCGAGTTTCTTGCCGGCTCTTCTCGAAGATCCTACTTATTCCGAACCGGTGGTAGAGTCACAAAAAAATATGATAATAATAACAATTGACGATTCAAAAGTATCTGTAACAGATTTATTTGAATAAAGATTTTTTTCTTTCTTTCAAATAATCCACGATACTATAGTAAGACATGCGATGGAGGACGCCTTTTCGAGCATTTGTCAAATTTCTGTGGATCTTCTTGATATAAAAGGCGGTTAGGGAAAAAACAAATTGGGGCTCTCATTCAACCTCACCTTTTGGATACTAATATCAATGAGAGTGGTGAATTCTTTATGTTGGCCAGTGGAAGATCTTGGCATAAAATAGTTCAATACTTGTCCGGTGAAGGCCAGCCAAAAGTCATTCTTTAAAAAAAAGGGTTTGAAGGAAAACAAAGTTCAAGTAAATCTATGTACTGGTATTAGTTCGAATAAATATACAACATAATACAAACAAAAACCCCAAAATGTTATTCCCAAACGCGTGTTTCATAATAACAAAATTTGTTATAAAACAAAGTTTCGGAACTTTCTGTAATTATTTGCGGCTTAACAACTCTCGGCCTAACTTTGACTTTGCACTTGAGTTTGGCGTTGGATACCGCGGGTGACGTCACAACTCAGTACTGACGTCATGAGCCTTCTAAATGAAAACTGTACAGCGAAATTCACGTCATTGTAAGGGTTAACTTGAAATCTTGTTATAAGAATGGAGGACATGTGTGTTTGGGACATACCGATAGAACAATAGGCCAACAGTAAATGTAAAAAAATACTCAAAGCGAATGGCCAAAGATTGATTCAATACATGTCAACCAGCCACAACTTCTCAAGGATCACCTTACAGAGCATGAATATGAGAAAAAAGGGCGTAACTCACTCGGCAGGCTCAATGTTAATGTCTCGGTGGTTTAGAATTACTTCATTTAACTAAAGGTTGGTTTAACCCCACAAAAAAACTTAAATAACAAAATATATTATTATTCATGAATTGCGCAAACATTTATTGTTTGCGTATTATTTTAAGTTTACTTAGCATCACCATCATCAGTCTATACGGCTCACTGCAGGGCAGAGGCCCTCCCACAAGCTATGAAAAGATTCAACCGAAACCCACCACGTGGCCTTAATACGGATTGGTGGATGTTATCGTCAGCTTAAGCTAATCTCCAAAGCAACAAGCGAAGCAATGTCATATCGACATAAAAAATAAAAATAATTAACGAAAACATGATTAAAAACAAGTCTTAAGTCTTAAATTGCGAGTTTCCCCGAATGCGATAGCTATATCGCATTCGGGGAAACTCGCAATTTTAGTTGTAGAATCCAATTAAAAAAAATGACAAAAAACATATTATTTGCTTGCCGATCGTTGAAGCAGTGTGTGCCAACTAATCTCAGAGGCAAACAAAGACATGCAACCAATCTCTAACCGAAGTTCTCGCATCATTTTTCACTCTCCTCTCTCTGAAGTTTAATATCAGCGCCTTAAGACGCCACGTGTTATTAATGAACACTAGATGCCTAGTCTAGATAAAATTTTCTAATAGCTTGAAGTTTTAATCAGATATTACAGTTGAATCTGAAAGCTCAAGGCTTGCAATGTAATTACTCTTAAATATAATGCGTTTTGTTTATGTTATAAAACAAAGTTAATGCTGCATTTATAATGTAAGCTTAGTTTATTGGAATGATAGTCATTGTCTAATAATTAAATACAATCCTTAACGGCCCGACCCGTAGCATATGTCCAGCAGTAGACTGCGATAGGTTGAATAGGATAGGAACGGCCCGATGGCGTTTAGTAAACCATCGTCTTAGGCTATATAACTATCGCAAAGGTCGTTCATAGGATAGAAGTCGGAAATTAACATGAGTCGTTTCATGCCTTAAAACTCTACATAAGGTATATGGCGCCAAAATGTGGTCGCAAATATTGCCTTTTAGATACAACACAACGCACCGGTTGCACTTCTGATGTCACTTTTGTCACTGGGTGGAGCTGAACACTTTACTTCAGGTGTCTCTCTTGCTCGTTTGCTCGCTATAACATAAAAAAGAGATTCTAAGTCACTCAGCGAGCGATTGAGATGGCGATGTAAGGGGTTATTCTCTACAAATCGACTAAGATATGAGGATACGACGGGCTAAAGTCATCGACATGTCGCCGGTTACCAGCTGAAGTGGCTGGACAGGCACATAGCCTGAAGAATCGCCGTTGTGCTCCAACGGCAAGGTCTTGAGTGGACACGCGTACCAGAAAGAGCAGCGTCGACGTCGACTAGCAGATGAACGGATGATCTGATTAAAGTCCGGATGCAGTAACTCAGATCGGTATATGGAAACATTGGAGAAGGGTTATGTCCAGCAAAAGCGTCCAAAGGCTGAATGATGATGTTGATTATAAGTTTCTTCATCGTTCATTCATCATCGTTCATCGTTTTTTTTTGATATTTATTTTGATTCGTCATAATTCTTCTTATGTCTCGGATTAAATTAGGAAGATATTCATTAAAACCCCATCCTTATCTGCCTTCGTGGTGGGATACTACCTTTTTTCGCACAGAAGGACTATGCCTTACTGTTTGAAAAAGGTCTTCCCCAGTGACTTCCATATGTGACATTAATACCTAAAGTTTCATCATTGGAATGAGAAACAATTTGGATTGTATTCATACTCAGAAAAGTATGAGTCGATTATTCCATATTTTGTTGACATATTATATGAACAAAAGTTGATATAAGCAGTTTAAATATGAAAATAAAATATACCTTAGCCAGAATATATAAGATCCTATTTTAAATTGCCGAGACCACTGGGTCACATGGGCAATCTTCTTTCACGAGTCCATTTATATTCACTGACAAAACCTGTTTGTTATCCGTCTGTCTATTGTCGACGATTGGACGGATCTGATTGAATCCATTCGATTTTATTCACAACTTTGTACGAGACAAGAATATGGTGAAAACGGCAAAAATATATTTGCTAAAAACAAAATTTAACATGACATTGTGTTGGTAACAAGGAGCTAATGGCTAGTTGTCATTTTTGAGGCGACACCACTTTGCCTTTGAATACCACATTCTGATGGGCCGATTAAATCACGTAATATCATTAGCATCCATTGGACTTATGTGTGTTTTACATTATTTATTTGATTTTGTGTCAATAGATTGCTTATATTTGAGGATGTATTTTAAATCACTAGCAGGATCGTTTATTGTTTCAAATCACATTTATTTAAGAATAAACGGATAATTATATAAAAAAATATTTGAGACAGCCATTTTAACTTGAAACGGAAGGCAGCATACGCCGATTCCTCAATTTACTTCACATTACGATACAATATATTAAAACAAAAATTAAAGACTTAAAAAAGAAATAAAATTAAATATTTTCATTAACACAACATTTTTTTTTACCTTATCTAGTTTTTTGGAACCTTCATTTAAGCAAGAGACGCCTGTGTTAGGAGGTTCTAAAATGTACTTAATTATTATAAAGCCGCATCACAATGGCTTTGTGAAAAATATACAGGAATAGGAAACAAAACACCTACTCGGATGTCCGGATTTGCGGTCAACTATTATTTTACTTTTCCTCAGAGTTTCAAAAGGATTTGTGCTCGTTCGAGTTTATTATAATGAAGACGACTTAGTATTAAGTACATTTCTTCATGTCACTATAAAACACGTCACCCATGGTTGATTGAAGGGTGTGTGTCTGATATCTGTATGAATATATTTTTTTTAAGTATTTATAATATAAAGCTGTAATTGTCATCTTTGGCCACGAGAGAATAAAAGTTCTTCTAACTACTACATGAACTATCTACTAGTGCAAGTTGAAATCAATATGGTGCGTAGCCAAAGAAGCAAGCAACTGCTGGTCACGTATGTAACTGAATCGATGGCCGCTGGAGCAGACGAGTTCTGGAGTGGAGGCCGTATCTTAGCAAGGTAGGACGCCCTCGAGACCTATCCGACGACCGATGACTTGTGAAAACTTCCCTTCCTGGTGGAGGCTAGATGAGGAAAGTAGAGGACCGGGATATGTGGCGGAGGGCGTCCTACGCTACGCTTAGGATTCATTTATAATATTTCTTCTAAACAAACACCATGTATTCAGTACAATATTTCTCTGAACCAATCATCTCACAATTGAGTTCACGTATTCCCTTGATCATGTAAACGCAAAACAATATCTATAGCAATATCGGTCCAAAAAATGTTTTCAATGAGGAATTCCAAGAAGGTAGTCCATTTCGTCATGAACTGTCTTGCACCATTGAAATTATGTAAATGCAGACGGCTGGTTTGGACTGTATTGCTCAGCTCTGTAGGTGGTGCTGTTAACTGTCGACGGGTTTTTTTTTTATTTTGTAAAATATATTTTTATGTGAGTGTTGCAGTATTTTTGTTTGTCAGTGATATTTAATGTGGCAAAGATATTGACACAATATTTTTTCTATCGATCATCATCATCATAGCTCATTAAACGTCTCCTGAGGGACCTAGCCTACCCGTATAGGGTGATTAGGATTTAGTCCTCCTCGCGGGCCCAATGCGCGTTCGACGACTTTACGCACAACCTTTAAATCTCTTCCCAGGCGTGCCCAGGTTTACTCATGATATTTTCCTTCACCGTATCGGATAACGTACATATTTTCGGAAATTTGAAAACAGATACGTGGCGAGATTCGAACCTCAGCTGTCGCTAGGAGGTTGAGGTGAGGTTCAAATCCACAATTATTCATGATAACTCATAATTTTATTCTAAGACACAAAAGTGTGAAATAATAATAATTTCTAGTTTTTACTCTTATCGATATCAAGAGAACATCTATAAGTGCGGCAGGTGCGTAGCTCGATCACTTTTGATCATGGACACCGAATACGCCTGATCGTACAAAAGCTTGGTCTGTAGAAATGAGTCTCGTAAATATGATATTGCTTTATGAATAATCTTCTAGAACATATCGTATATGAAGAGTTCTGAATGACTTTCGACGTCTGTACTCGTAAATTTAAGTATTTGGGTAATTTTTTTATGATATAAGTGTACAGGTCAGACGATCAGGACGCTCACCTAATGATAAGTGATACGCCTAATCATAGCAGAGCGGATTGAAGGAGACCAACAATTGATAGACAGTTATGATCATCCATCAATGCCGCACTGCGCCCGACAACAATTTAATTTTACTAGCTACAGTGCATTCATCCCGATACACAAATGTGCAACAGGAGTGTTAACACGGATGATATCTAACGCTGCGGTGGTACTACTTAGACGATTTCGGGATAAAAGAAAACGATGTTCTAAAGAAAAATTTGGCCAATCCGTATTAACTGAGGGCCAGCGAAATGTTTGCTATAGGACTACACCTTACACTACCGATACCTATCTCACCCGTTTTGACCAACCTTTCTAAAGAAGTTGTGATTCGGGCTAAAGCGTTAAATACTGACTTATACTTAGTGATTCTTAGTTTATAGGTAAGCGCCATTGTGGTACTTTTTGGGATCACAAGGGTATTGTATGCGACATTACTTCTTTCCACCACCTATAGTGTAGTCTATTAGATCGCTAGTTTTTTCTTATTTTCAAAGGCGAAATTTTTTTCGGGTACTAGACACAAGTTTACTTGTCAGTGTGTCTTAGATCACGTGCAAGAGTATGCTTCAAATCCCTCATTTAAGTAGATAGAGTAGTGAAATAATTCAAGACATGTTATTAAGATTATTCATTAAGTCTATTTGATATTACTATGAAATCCACATATATAAGGATATGTAAAGTGTGTTGACATAACCTGACACCAAAATGAAATATTAATATTAACTTATTATACATATAATTGTACGCACACCTAATATATCAACACAGGCGAATACAATAAGCCTGGTTAATTCATCACTGACCAAATTTCCTAGAATATACAGGAGACAGTATTGTTATATGAAATATTGCCCTTGGGCAATATATTACGTTGAGTTCGGGTTGTAAATAAATAATGTAAGGCTCGTGATCCCTCGAAGAGGCTTAAAGCCGTTCTAATACTGTCGTTCTTTATTATATTTTATGAACTAAATATAATCTGCTAAAAGTATGAAATAATATTACGACAAATAATATCAAGTCAGTAATCTCGAAAGTAATTTTGAATCGTTAGATCTTCTTGATTTCATACGTACGCAAATTAAGAAACGTTTCGGCTGCAAGTAGAAGATCAGTGATATTGCAACCAGTGTGCAACGAATAAAGAAGAAGCAAAGACTACTTTGCCGGCTTTTAGAAGTGAGGAAAAATATAAAGTAAATATAAATGAATTTCACATTGACACTGCGCCATCTCATCCCAAACTAAGGAATGAGCCTGTAATATGGGTACTAATCAACGGATACTATACAACTTATATTTTTGTAGATTATACATAGAAAACCCAGAAGCCGGAACCCT
Source organism: Leucinodes orbonalis (assembly GCA_019425675.1). Classification (NCBI taxonomy): domain Eukaryota; kingdom Metazoa; phylum Arthropoda; class Insecta; order Lepidoptera; family Crambidae; genus Leucinodes; species Leucinodes orbonalis. Next base: position 70,695 of record PQWD01002324.1, read on the forward strand.
TGGTGTAGCAGCTGAAAAAAGGAAAATAGAGGGAGATAGGCCAGATTTTGTGCCTCGAGTAAATATCGAGATACGGAAACGGATAATATCACTGTGAATGACTCTCTTACTGTTAAGATTTATTTGTTTCGTTATTTTACGTTTCGTCTGTGTGAAAGAGCGTCCAGAAGTGTATAGTTTTTTGTGTAACATAACGTCTATTTTGTTAGGATAGTTTTAGTTTGCTATACAAGATATTATCAGATTAATGTTTTGTGTCTTCATTATCATTTAAATCCATGCGTGGCCTGAGAGTCACATGTAATCTCACTAGGAGACTACAAAGAAAGTCACTTTGTGTTCTATTAACTTATTACTCTAAATTTTGTAAACTTACTCTAACTTAACGTCACTTTAGTTTTGTAGCTCTAACCATATATAAAAAAGTTAATAAAATTCTTAAAATTTACCCATTGCTTATGAGAGAGTTTAAGAGTAAAGTTACACACTGGCTTAATAGTCTATCACAGAAGGATACAGACAACTTTATGAAGAGTCGCTTGTAACACTCCAAAATATGCACACACACACACACACACGCGCGCGCGCACGCGTGCGCCCCCACACTCACACACACATGATAGATAGATATCAAATGTAATAACAAATCTTTTGTGTACCTGTATAAGAAATAACCTGTTACATCTGTAGAAAAGAGACGGGCGTCAATGACTGCGGAACAGTTAATAAAACTAAAGCAGTAATTATTGAACAATATGTGTTTTCATGATTTTTCTTGTAACTTTATTTCAATTTATATTTTTGTATTTTTTTTTAGGGCAGGCTGAATAACTTGATTATTGCACCTATCTAAATAAAATGCGGCCGTTGCATCGGCAAGCCGTCCGTCAGAATTAGTAAGGGCCTGTACTCCTTTAGAACTCAAATGCTTTTTGTAAATTAAATATATTGCAAAAAAAAAACTTAAAGCTACGCAAGTTTTCTTGTACAACCTCATTGCTTTGGTAACGATATCTTCCAGGCAACCATTGGCAAAGAGAGAAACCGCTTTTTTTCTTTTTTAGAACTGACTACTGCTGTTGGCAGCAGATGGCCTTGACAGCTTCACCGAGAGAGAAACCGAAGCGCCTATTGTGATTAGCGGGGTCCGTTGTAACCTCGGGGCTCTGGTTGTAACCTCGGGGATCTGGTTTGCAGCCCAAGCAGCCCTTAGGTAGATCCCGTTCAGTCTATGGGAGATGTCTCTTTACATACTGATTCATAATTCTGTGTTGTTTCAATTCATATTGGCAGATACACTCTCTAGCAACATGTCATGGATGTTTAAAACCAACGGCAAACAATTTATGGTATCATCATCATCATTATCAGCTCATTAAAGGTCCCCGCCGAGGGCACGGATGTCGCGTTGTGCCGTATAGACGGTGTAGTAGTAGCAGGCTTAGTAGTCCACGTGGGCCCAGTGCGGGTTGGATGACTTCACGCACAACCTTTGAATTTCTTCGCAGGCAGGTTTCCTCACGATGTTTTCCTTCACCGTAAGAGCGTCGGATACCGTACATATATTTTTCGAAAATTGGAAAACACATTGGTACGTGGTGGGATTTGAACCTCAGGAGAATTTATGGTATAGTCTCAATTAAATATGCTGGGACTTTAAATCCCTCAGTGATGAAAGTTAAATAAAAAACATTCAATCATTCACTTTAAAATACATTTATTGTAAAAAGTAATATAGGAATGTTATAATGTAAACGGCTATGGCATACGTCAGTCCGTCGATGCAAGCCTTTAATTGATTATTGGACTCAATGGTGACAGTAAAAATGTCTAAAATTGTTTAAAAATACATTCCTAATCCTAAATTTAGGGATTTAATTATCACTATCGTCCAACTAGACTTTCTCTTCTGTCTTGTGTTCTTCTTTTATCTCTTTGTGCTTTGTGCTGTACATTTCTATTTCAATTCCAGGCTTGGTAGGGTATGCTACGTTGTCTATCAGGCATTGCACGTATGGTGGGGGATGGTTCATTAGAGCTTTCTCTATTGTTAAATCTTTGATGTGCATGTAGACGAGATTGTTCAATATGATACAGGACACTGAAAAAAATATGGAGGTTAAAACCATAAGATGAAGCAGTGGCAAAGAAGTCGGATTTTATGCGAAGCCATTTTTATCATGGATTACCATCATTATCAGCTCCGAGGGGTACGAGCTTACCCGTAGAGGGTGTATAGGCCTTTGTCGTCCACACGGGCCCAGTGCGGATTGGCTGATTTCACGCACAACCATTGAATTTATTCATATGCGTGCGCAAGTTTCCTTCACCCTAAGAGCCTCGGATAAAAGTACCTATATTCGAAAATCGAAAAGGCATTGGTACGTGGCGGGATTTGCACCTGCACCCTCCAGCTTACAGAGCCACCGACGCTATCATATATCATGGATATAATAGAAGATATCACTAGAAAGTAGAAACAACGTTTTGTTGGAGATTATTCCCACAATATTCTACGACTTCTGATCGGACCCTGTGTCGGTAAGAGTAATTGGAATAAAGCCGATTTCCGATAGCTCGCGGTGTCTGGATGTCTCCCATTTTATTAGTGATGAGTATTTATAGTGGGTATCACAAGGAACTGTGTTTGTATGGGACTAGATCTTTTTTCTAAGCCCTGAGACCTCTCTCCTTGACCTAAAACTAAATCAAGGTTAATGACTATTGAGGTTAAAGGTTAAGTTCAGTAACCATCAAGAGCCAAAGGTCAAGATCAATAAACACAAGCCAAAAATCAATCTTACACTAATGATTTGCGCATCCTTTCCTTCTCAATGACCCAATACTCTCTTTTATACCTTAACCCATTATAACGAGGAATAAATATTGTATAAAGCTAATTACAAATCTTCTGCGTTAGAAAAGATTTGAATTTGATAACAAAAGATACTTACATATATCGACGCCTGTCAAGAACCACAATGACATATTCGGCGTTATCCTGTAGACCTCAAGCTTATATACGAAGTATAACGTATGCAGGAGCATCTTTATAATAGAGATAGTAAGGAATTTCCGCATAACATCCAGCTTTTTCTGCAACAAAGGAAAAGTTATAAATGTAGATTAGTTTTCTATTGCAGCAGATCACCTATGGTTTCAAATCTGTAGAGGTAAATGGGCGAATAAGTGGAAATCATTTAATATGTTGTGATTTTTTGAGATAGCGGAACACATAGGGTATGCACTGCTTATTTGCATATGCAGTGCACGCCACTGTCCATGGATAGTGGTATCCTTTACCATAAGATGACCCGTTGGTTCCCTGCCCATGAAATTGAAAAAACAATAAGAACCTATAGGTCGCCCTCCGGCCCGATAGACCAACTACTTGCGAAAGTCGCTCGTAGAGGCTGGATGATGAAAGCAGAGGACTGGGATATCTGGCGCCAAATGGGGGAGAAGTCCCCGCAGTGGACTGTAACAGGTTTAAGAGGGAAAAACTAATAAAATGGTTAAAAAAACAACAAACCTTGTGCACAGCAACGACGTACTTTATGACTAATTTCAACCAAACTATATTGAGTAGGAAAGTCAGAACGTCAATTAAGTAGACGTGTAAGATTCCATTGTAACACTTCGGTTCAGTCTCGAGACGCTGGTAGTTTAGGAAAACATTGTTATCCTTTTCGAAGACGAGCGGGTACGGGTAAAAGCCGTGGGTGCCCAAGTTGAGGACGAGCAGTATTGACTCCAGCCATCCCCAGTCTAAGCTGGAGAGCTGAAATATAAAAACATGAAGAATGAAGAATGATGAAGAAATATACATACAACATACATCATGTTTGAAATTAAATGATATCCGTTTTTTTTATGTTACCAAATAAACAGGACGGTCAAGATGCTTACCTGATGGCAAACGATACGCCTGACCATGCCAGAGCGGCTTTGATGGAGACCAACAACTGATAGACACTTATTACTATTTTCCAATAGTGCTGCACCGCACTTGACACCCGATACTACAGATGTTAGGTCTCTTATACCCGGTAATTTCACAGTTCAAATAATTAATTGTAACTTTCATAAGATTTTTTGGTTACTTCAAAATGTTGTTTTCATAAAAGTTATATGTGTCAAAATTCATTTCGTACTTTTATTTTATAAATTTTGTTCAAAATTAAAGACTAGTAAGCTATACTAAGATAAACGATAAACTAACAATGCACAATCTTACTTTAAGACTGTCCGCGGCAAAATTCTGCCCATCGCGTCAGCTTTGCAGAACCTTCATTCATAATCACGTCGCTCGCTACATGTCATAATGGCAGTAGTGTGCTCGTGCTTTTGATTGTGTACCCTTTCAATGACGCGTTAAGATCAAAATTTAAATAAAGAATTTTATGTTATAAATATAAAAATAACTATACGTATGTGTCGTGCGGCGCGGACATTTTTTGACTTTTCTTTATGATTGTGCATTTGTTAGTTTATTGTTTATCTATGATGCTATATGAGTGCACATACCACTTGTTCAGTAACATCACACTGAAATCCGTTTGTTATAATGTACACAACCGTTAAGTGACACGCCAAGTCTACAATTGCAGCGATCTGTAACAAAATCAACAAATTCAAGCAAACCACAAAGAAACAACTGAAAATGGTGGTGGAGACATCCACTGCAGATTATAAATTTTGTCATCATTATCATCAGGCTATAACTTCCAAAAATACAGGTCTTCCCACAAAGCATGGCTATGAGGAGTTTGATGTGTAGCACATCAGGCACGAATTCGTGTCAGTCATACATTTTGTATAGTCTTCCTCGATAAATAAGCTATGTAACACTGATAGAATTTTTCAAATCGAACCAGTAGTTCCTGAGATTAGCGCGTACAAACAAACTCTTTAGCTTTATAATATTAGTAAAGATATAAATGGAAATAGTTACTCTCTCTACAGAACACTGATTAGTTGAATGTGACTTCATTTTGATAAGAAAGCTATTCGCCAGTGCAGTAATACCTAAAAATCAAACATAATTGGTTCTTAGTTCACAACACATCGTTTCAGAACCCTTGTTGTATCATTGAAGTGGTCTCCAACAATGACTTTTAAAACTCAAATCAACCTGATAATATAATAAATAATACATTTCTTTAAAACATCAGCCAGTCTTTGTGTTATTTACTTTAAACTATTTTTTTCTTATGCACCAACAATTTCCCGCCGCGCCGATAAGAGGGCATACAAATGCAGTTAACATTAGAGATAACATTTTTACCGATAAAATTCATTATTATGATATCTTTAAATTAAAATTTTAGTAGAAACTCATCATCCTCAATAAGTTCAGGCGGGAATCCTTTGATTTTTTTTCAATGTTTTAAATTTAATTTTTAAGAAATGAGTGCATAATATTACGTTATCTTTCTATTGTATTTTTTTGAAATTGAATAGACATTTAAAGTTTGAATTTACTCTATAATTTTTTTGACGATGGTAATGTGATTTATATGACGACCTATTTGGTGTAATGGTTGAGACGTCGGCTACTACACTAGGTCGATTCCGGGCAGTACAAACATTTGTGTGCATGAACATGTATGTTTGTATAAGTCCGGGTGTTTGTATTATTAATATGAATGTATTTACACAAATATGTGTATGGGTATGTTTATCCGTTGTTATACCCAGAATACAAACGAAATTTGTTGTATGCGCTATCTAAGCGCTGTGTGAATCATCATCATCAGCTCATTAAACGTCCCCACCGAGGGGCACGAGCCTACCCGTATAAGGATTAGGCCTTAGTCGTCCACCGCGGGCCCAGTGCGGATTGGACGACTTCACACACAACATTCGAATCTCTTCGCAGGCGTGCATGAAGGTTCCTCACATGTTTTCCTTCACCGTAAGAGCGGTCGGATAACGTACATATATTTTTTCGAAAATTCGAAAATACATTGGTACGTGTCGGGATTTGAACCTCAGCCCTCCCGGTAGGAAGCGACAGTCCACACCACTGAGCCACCGACGCAC